>WWET01003340.1:8033-18401 GCA_011038615.1 Limnodynastes dumerilii | reverse complement strand
TTTTATTTGGTTTTCTATTTATTTATTTTTTTATTATATTTTGCAAATCTTTTAACCAGACAATTCCCTATTGAGATCAGAGAGCCCTCCAACTCCTACTATGTATAGATATCGTCCGGGCTACAACAGTGGAAGTGGTGCTCCTTCACTTAATTCAAAGGTACATTTTATTACTTTATTTGGCTGTACATTAAATTTTCTTTTGTTAACCACAAGTTTTTGAAGTAAAAAAAAAAATATATATATTGTGTGGCTAATGTATATTTCTGGACTACAGAATTGAAACCTTATTGGTTTCTTTTAGCTACATAAACTAATTTTTTGCACTATTTTTGTTTACCATTTTATTTTTATTTCTGTTTCAAAAAGCTTCCCCATGTAGACAGTCTACAAGACTCTCCTATGCCAACATCAGATCTGTCTCGACCCCCAAGCTCTCGCTCTGAGCCCAGCCTGGAACCAGATCCCTATCATCCACCACCAGCTCGTTCTTCCAGTCTGCGCTCTGCAATGGCTACTTCTGCACCACTTCCCTCCCTTCCCTCTGAAGGAACAACATCAACTTCATACAAAAGTCTAAATCAAACACAGAATGGAAGTCTTTCCTACCAGAGTCTGTTAAGTCCTTCTGATGAGACAGAGCCTGAAACTGCTGGATACTCTTCACCTTATCTCTCAGCTCGAGAGCGCCTCCGGCCAGCCTGTCCTCCTCCTATTGCTCCTCGTTATGGCAAGCCTCGTATCAGTCACCATCGTGTAGGAGATACAGATGTAGCAGCTCTACCCTTGCTAACACTAAAGTGAGTTTTATTTTTAAATTACAAATATTTGTTGGTAATATATTGTTTGTTAAGGAATTATTGTTAGTATTGCATTTAAAAAGGTCATGCATGTGCTACATACAATTTACAATTTTGTGAAGTTTTCTTCTGCTAAGGACTGTCAATGTTTTTACCCATTAAATGAAGAAGGCAATGCATATCGAAAATAATGTTCAAAAGCTTTGGACATAGATTATAATTGTCTGAATTGTGGAACACATCCAAGGGCTTTTTGACATTTAATATGGCTTTGCCCCTTAGTGACAGGTTTTGGGAAAATATTTGGAAACATTTTCAGATATTTACCTTTTTGCAAACTCTAAGGCTTGTTTATTTGGCCTCTAATTGAAGGATACTATTAATAAAACTCTAAAATATTTATTCACTCTCTTCGCTGTTCCAATTGGTTATAGCTCGAAAATGGATGGCTGATGCCCTGCCACAACTAAGAGATTGAGTGCTGTTGGTAATTGAGACTTTAGCCCATGAAAAGAATGTTTTTACTGTTCGATATTTACCAGGTCAGGTGTGGGCTCCCAGTATGAACTTATTTACCTGAGAATTGTGCCCTATGTTCCCCTATAATACTAATACATTGATGTCAGCGGTAATGCTGAGGGCTCTGAACCTGGTAACAGCGCTCCTGTTGTTACTTAATTATGGCTAGAAATACCAGATTTTGGTACTTACCGGTAAATCGTTTTCTCTGATTCCATCTGGGGACACTGGGGTTTATAGGGCCTGGTGATTGGAGTGGCAGTAAATAGTTAATATTTTTTTTCCCCCGGTGCTCACTCCTCCCTCCTGCTGATTCAGTATTTTTAACAAGCTAAATAAGAAACACAGGGCCACCATCCTAATTAACACATTTGGAAACAGAAATGCAGACTACTGTGTGATAACTTCACCGAACAGGGGAAGCATAACAGATTAACTGTATAAACTAAGTAAAAGCTCTAATAGGGGAGGGAAACCCAGTGCCTGACACATGGAATTAGAAAAAAGGCTGTCTGGGCGTCTCTGGACACTGGAGATGTCCCAAAGCCATACCTGAGGGAGGAAGCTCTGAGGCAAAGCAGAACAGAGAAATGTTCTACTAAAATCGGCATCTGAAGATGCAACTAAATGAAATATAGGACCACGTCACCACCTGGCACAGCTGCTTTGCTGACACACCCTAACTAGTTGCAAGAAGTACTCACCGCCCTGGTAGTGCACCAACACTTTCCAAGGAACCTGACTGCTGGACGAATATGCCTTAGTGATTGTTGGCCGCATATAGTGAGCGATAGACTGCTTAGAAGCAGGCCACTCCTTCTGAGGATCATAAAGGACAAACAGGGAATCGGTCTTGCGAAAACCCGCAGTTCTGATGTAAGCCCTAAGGATTTTTACTTTGTCCAAATGTTCAGGAAGGTTCAGACCTTCAATGGAACTGGAAACGGAGATGACAATCTCCTGACTAAAGTGGAATCTTGACACTACCTTAGGCTGAAATGAAGGGATAGTCTGCAGGACCACCCTTCCTATCTTGGTAGATAACTAAGGGGGCTTATAGGAAAGAGCCCCCAATTCCAATACTCACTTAGCTGATGCAGGTTCAAAGGGTTATTTCTGAAATGCCGGAAGAACCAATTTTAAGTCCCGTAGGGGAACTGGAGCGACATAGAGAGGTTGAATCCTCAGCACTCCCTGAAGAAATGTCTGAACCTCTGGCCTGGATGCCAGCTTCCTCTGGAAGTAGACAGATAAGGCTGAGATCTGGACTTTAAGGGAGCTCAAATCCAGGTCTGTCTGAAGAAACTGAAGAAGACATGGAGGACTAAATCTAGAGGTATGAGCCTGATAAGTCTGACACCACTGAATGTATTTCCTCCAGATCCTATGATAGTGGGACGCAGACACCGGCTTACGAGCCTTCATCATGGACTGAATGACCTGAGAAGCCAAACCTTTTGTTGCTAGAATGCTGGACTCAACAGCATGGTAGCCAGGTAGAGAAACTAGGTGACCTTCCTCGAAAAGACCAAACAATAGAGAGCCCTCAAATGGAAACACCTCCAGAGACTTTCTTGAGTCTGTATCCGCTTTCCAAGAAAGTAGCCATAGGGCCTGTCTGGCTGCGACAGATGAAGCTGAAATCTTGGCTACTACAGCTGTAGAATCCTGGGCAGTCTCACAAAGGTAACCTGCAGCGTCCCTGATCTTCCCTGCCAGGGAAACCAGTTCTGCCTGACTAGACTTTGTCTGAGACAGCCTAAAAGAAGCACCTGCTGCCACAAAAATTGATTTTAAGAACGTCTCAATACGCTTATCGGTGGGATCTCTAAGGGAAGCAGCACCTGGGTTGGGCATAGCAGTTGGATTTGCCAATTCTGAGACCGCAGTATCCACCTTAGGACATTGGGCCTGATCCAGAACTAGTTAAGTGCTTGAACTTAGTTACTCCTGGGCTAAACCATGTTGATTGCAGGGGAGTCATATTTCATCTGTTGCAAACAGTATTAGAGTTGAGGGGTGACTTTTCCTATCCCAAGTCTAAATAACAGTGTGATGGTAAAGCTGGTTAGTATCTGTGTGCAGTAAGCAATTCAAAGATAAATCCCTGCATGAAAAGAATACAATTAACTTGACTTCCCCTGAAATCAACATGGGTTAGCCCAGGAGTAACTAAGTTCAAGCACTTAACTAGATCTGGATCAGGCCCATTGTTCCCATCTGGACACCTCCGCTTCAGGCCAAGGATTTAGAGTGGAAAATCTCAGAGGAGCGACAAACTTGTCAGGATATTGCCAGGCCTCCTGAATTAACACTGATAACTAGGAAGATGGAGGGAAAGTAAGTACAGATTCTTCTGTCTGTTAAATACATGGTGCTACTCCGGGCCTGTTCCATGACCTTTGAAATATTAAGAGACTAACGGACTACTAAAATCATCTCTTCTGCACTTTGGGCAAGAGAAGGATCTGGCAGGAGCTCCTTATAGGTGAAATCCTCTTCCCTAACATCTCCCTCTTCTCCTAGGCAATCACAATCTGAGTTTGCCTGAGGCCAAACTAGGTTAAAAAAAATCTTTCCAGGAATGGTGGGACATTAGCCAATCCCTGAACTGATTCCTGAAGCAACCTGGACCAAGCCGGTTCAGGATTAATCTGAGGGGCTATACACAGGCTGACTAAAGGTCTGAGACACCAACAGCATGTGCTGTTGCGACAACAAATGAACTAATGCAGAGACAAACTGCCCTAAAGAAGACGCTTATGCGGGCTCACCAGGTGCTGTGGTGGGAGTCCCCGCATAGAAGGATGGTATCGAGAAATAGGGACAGCCGGAAGTTTTTCTTTTGGCTGTCACTATTTGGAATACCCATCCATTTTAGAATTTTTTTTTTCAGAATGGGTTAGTAGGCCGATCAGCATACTCGCCCATTCATTTTCGGAAACACTGCCGCCGCTTTTGCTACAGGACCCGATGCTTCACCAGACCACCGGAAAGGTGAGTAACCTCTCCAGGGTTACCCTGTTAGGGTCTGGCTGCAGAGAAGGGAGGGTTAGGATCAGGCTACAGAGAAGGGAGGGTTAGGATCAGGCTGCGGGGAAAGGTGGGTGTTAGTTTTGACACTTACCTTTTCGGAGCGCTATATTCAGTGGTCTGGGGATTGATTGTTATGCTTTATAGAAATAGAGCTGTTCTTACCATGGACCCACACCCCAGGTGCTGGAGGGGCAACCCTAGACAGGTCAGGGCTAACAAAGGCGGGGCAATAGTCTGTGCACTCAGCACAAAGGGCCCCTGACCCACCGGTAATTTTGCCTTGCATTTGGCACAAGTAAAATTATTTACCTTAGCTTTGGGGACTTTTCCTTTATCTGACATTTTAACAGAATGTAACAATATCTGTAAATGCAAACAAAAATGCATCCACACTATAAACCTAAGTGTCTATCACACTAGGATTAGGGGTAAATAATAATACAGCAATATAACAATAAGCACACAAAATTGTATATGCAGTGAAGGTACTTAGCCCTCCTTTGAAGTAGCAGAGGAAACAGCCTGGGAGAGTGGTCTGTTAACCACTGTTGATTAATATCTCCACCCCCTCTCTTATAGGAAGTGGGATTCAGACTGTGTCTCCTTAACCCTATGCCCTCCCCTTGGCTGGGAAGGGATAGGGAAACCGCTTTTACAATGGCGGTCGCCTGTTCCTAAAACCAGGAAGCCTCGGGTCCTCTCTGCTGCGAGAAATGGGAATTGCAGTCAGACTCCTGGCCGTGCCATGAGTCATCCCCAGAGAGGAATCTCCAGCCAAACCGCAATCACCCTGATCACGGCTGTCGGCTCAGTCGGGGAGCAGGCGTGCTGCCCTCAGTGTACCTGCTCCCAAGACTAAGAAAAAAGTAAAAAATAAAATAAAAAGTAAAAATTAAGTAAGGGGGCTCTAAGAGAGCCTCTACAAATCATGACCTCACTCCATGAGGCACTAAAAATCACTGGGGCAGCAGGGAGGAGGAGTGAGCACTGGGGAAAAAACAAACTATTTAGTGCCCTCTCCATCCAGGCCCTAAGTCCAGTGGCCCCCAGATGGTTGACATAGAATCTTTATTATTTCCCAATTATATTATTATGCTGCTGTTATACTTTAGATGATGCTTTGTGCACAGGATGTTTTTCTTTTGTGATATCAGTTATATTATCTGCTGATGGTTCTGTAAGGCAAGTTTTTATATTATGTTTACAAATTACACTATACCCGACATTGATGCTTAAAGTTATGTTTACTTAACTCAAAAGCATTGGACATAAGCAGCACAGCAATGCTTAAATGCTGACTGCCTTTAAAAGAAAGCGCAAACACCGACTTCCAATAAGACGGAAGGGTTTCCTCACCCTTACATGACCCAGATTGAATGGGTGTATAAATCTCAGTCAAGGTACTTTATAGTCTGACAGATTTTTTTTTCAGGTGTGTCTCTTGAAGTCTTGTAATGTACACGTCTCTGTTTTGGGAAAACCTGTATTCTTTTGTATTGTATTGTGTAAGTTTAGTGTGTATTTCTGCTGTGGAAGTGTTTTGCCAATATCACAGCCTGATTATTGCCCGTTTTGTATACTTCACAATTTTCCTGGCTGACAGACTATTTTGACTATATGGGAGCAGGGGTAATTGTAAAAGTCAAGTCAGATTTATCACACCTGGTATATATTGTTTTTTTTAGGCCCATTCACTAACACATTTATTTGATAATCCACTCCACAACCACATTAGAGTCAAAAAAGGTACCAATTAGTACTATAGATATAGTATATCAAATACTTCCATGGGTAGACTCATTGGTAAATCCATAATATTTGTTTCCTACTTAATTCTTTGATATGTTGATTCAGTGTAATCATATATATATATACCATTAAAACGTTTTAGCAGTTTAGTTTTCCTTTTAATTCCTATATTTTAATAAGCAGTATACATAATATGCCATACTGTTTTTTGTGTAGATTTGCTTTAAATACACAAAGTAGCTAGTGTTTTCTTGCATGTGAGCCTTTAAATACTTCTCATTCTAGTTTATAAATTGCAGCCATGCAGGAACAAATAAATATATTCCTCTAATCTGATTGTATAATTTGTGATTTTAAGATGATGCATTTTATGTTTTTCCGCGCTCTCCTACTATCAAACTTTCATATATTTGTTTTTTTTTTATCTCTTTGTAGGGATGAGTCTCCTGGGAAGTCAGTGCACTCTCGGAGCAATGGCCAAGCTACTGTCTCTCCTCCAGTCAGCCCTTCTCGCTCAGGAGGTGTAAAGACTGTGTCAGGTGTGGGGGGAACCACGTATGAGATATCCGTATGAAAATATAAGAACTATTGGACACAGAGATGGTCAAAATGACCAAAGTTATCAGTGTGAGAATCAACAATGGCCAACATTGGACTCCCTCTGTGTGTCCACCTGTCTTGTTCCCATGGAGTTACTTCTGGGTTCCTTTTCACTGTTTCTATTGGGGGGACGTGTGTGTGTGTGGGTGAATTATTTAATTTTTTTTTTTTTTTTTTTTTTTACACCTTCCCCATCCACTTTTTTCAAAGTTTTATTAACAGTTAATGGGCTGTGTAACAAGGTTGCAGAAATCTTTCGAAAATCAATATTTTTTTTTTTACACACACACTTTTTTTTTTTTTACTGGTACTTTTGTCTTTTTTATTGCTGAAAAAGTTTCCTACTCCATTTTAATGTTGACTTTTCTGAAGCTACCAAGGTGCCAGGGATTGTCTATTCTCTGTTAAGCTTGCAGGGAGCATTGCATATAGGTTATCCACCTTGTGATTTGTTTCTGGAGCAAAGGCTTTTTTTTTTTTTCTTATGAGTGGAAGTTGGGGTGAATTTGTTTTGCTTTTTTTATGTTTTATATATATTTTTTTATTATTTTTCTTCATCTGAGTAGGATCATGAGCTGCACAAATTTCTAAATACAGATGAGTATATGATATTATTTTACAGCTGGGGAGCAGGCAATAAGTACCCCTCCACCTCTGAGCAAGGAAGAAATGAGGGAGGGTGCCTTCATTTTTATTATTTCATTTTAAAAAAAAAAAATTAAATAAATAAAACAAAAGACCAAATTGTTGAGACATGTACGATGGGTGTGGAAATATATTATCAACTTGTGTATACATTTATAACAAATTTGCTACTTGAGTTTCTGTGCAACAATCCTCATTGATTTCCTCATAACATTCCTTAAAATTCTTTACATTGGTCATCTGCTATTTTTCTAACCTTTAAGATTATATACTCCTCCTTCCATTTGTCTTCTCTAGCCTTCCCTCAGACTTGTTTTGTTTCATTTTACTTCCATCCTTTTCCCTGTGCGTGTCATGGTTTTGCTTCTTTCATGTTTACCCCAGTGTTGCAAAAATGAGAACATGCACAAGAATTGTGGAAGTTTGTGACACATTGTAATGTATACAGCAAGGCTTGAGTATGTCGGTCTAACTTTTAAATAATGACATGGTTTAAAGAGATGCACATCAATCTATCCATACCAAATCTAAACATAGTTGAGGACAGGCTTCTCAAATTCCGAAAATAAAAAGTTTTCACAACCTATCATAGCAAATAAAATTGTGGTTGTAAAACAAAAGCTAAATGGTAATGGTTTCAGTTTCTGCAGTAGGAATCTCAGTTGGAAAAGCAAACAAAACTAAGACAGAAATGCTCCCTTGACATTCCCAGTGCTGAAACCCACCCTTCCGCAGTGGCTTTTCAATGTTTTGCACAAAAAAGACATTGGGACTGATTTGAATTTGTGATTAACAGTAAAATAGTTTAATGCTGCATATGAGCAAAATAATGCTGAACCACAAGGGAAAGGGTACATATAAAATTAAAGCTATCCAGTATTTGTGTGCCTGCAAATACCAATAAAAAATGAAGAGTATATGCAGGGGAGGAGGGCAGAGCTTCCCAATGCCCCCCCCCCCTTCCTCAGCTGGCACATTCCCAGGTCAGCAGCAGCCCTGCATATGCACAGAACTTGCAAAGATTGCCTGCAACAATTCATATGACACATAACCTGGCAGGTCCGTGCTTCAGTGTGAAAGCTGTATCAGTCCAAGCATTCACATAAACCAGGAAGGAGGAAAACAGTATCACAATAAGCAGCTTGTATATCAAAAATTGTAAGCAGTTTTTTAAAATCAGAGGCTCCCACACATGGTGTAAGAAAATGTATGAGCAAGAAACCCACAAATGCCTGGCAGCTCCTGTAAGACTCCATATAAGCTTGTGACTGAAGCGCTTCCATATAATTCTACTTGTACACATCAAAGTCAATATAAAAAAAGTTACTTTTATTAATAACACCACATATAACTAAAAACAATAATCATATAAAAAAAATCATCAATGTGAATAAAGCAATAACATGAAACATCAGAGATATAGATAAGTAACAAGTGCAAGGAGACTCTTCTATAATATTAATAAAACATATCACAAAAAATCATAAGGTGACAGAATCCTTGTATATCCTGTGTTATAAAAGAAACCTTAATTAAAGAGGAGACTCGTCAAGAAATGTTTAGTGGAAACAGACTTTAGCTACAAAATAGCAGATATACGCTGTTGTAGTCCACTATCCAAAGTAAGGAAGATAAATGCTGGTATAAATTCCAACAAATTGATGATGGGATATAATCCAGATAATGCTGAGATATTAAATAGAGGAGCCAAGGTGGTAAAAGACTCCTCTCTTCCACTCCATAAGCACAACAGATTTATCAATCGAAGAATATCTAAATATCTAAAGTTTGGTACCGACATGTGGACTGCTATCAGGAGGGTGAGACACTCTTTACCATCTGCATGCTTGATTTTTCCTTATGAGTGTTGGCCTGCTGCTATTTTACAAATTACACATTGTATGTAAGCTTACATAGAAACATAGAAAGTGACGGCAGATAAGAGCCACATGGCCCATCTAGTCTGCCCATTTGTTTATTGAAAACTATACTGACCCTAGACCCTATTTACCCTCAATTTGGTTTACAATTTAGGATACCCTTATATTTATCCCAAGCATGTTTAAATTGTTCTACTGTATTGTATTGTATTGTATATTCCACTTATCTATCACACTTTCAGTGAAGTAATTTTTCTGCACATTTCCTTTGAATCTACCACCCTCCAGTTTATATTCATGCCCTCGTGTTCTATTACACCTTTTCTTTTGAAAAATGGTACCCTCCTCTAGCTGATCACAACCCTTGATGTATTTGAAAGCTGCTATCATGTCCCCCCCTCTCCCTTCTCTGCTCCAAGCTATACATGTTTAGTTCCTCTAGCCTTTCTTGGTATGATTTGTTACAAAGGCCATGGACCATTTTAGTTGCTCTTCTATGCACAGTCTCTAATGTATTTATATCTTTCTGGAGATATGGCGTCCAGAACTGAACACAGTATTCTAGGTGAGGGCGTACCAATGATTTATAAAGGGGCATCACTACTTCTCTCTTTCTGCTACTAATCCCTCTCCCTATGCAACCAAGCATCTGACTTGCCTGTCTCATTGCTTTGTTACATTGATTGGCTACCGTCAAGTTACTGGAAATAATGACTCCTAGATCCCTTTCCTCCACGGTAGATTCTAATGTAATGCCATTAAGGAAATATTGAGCCTTTGGGTTTTTATGTCCTAAGTGCATGATTTTGCATTTTTTGCCATTAAACTGCAGTTGCCACACTCTTGACCATTCCTCCAGTCTACCTAGATCATCCCTCATTGTCTGTAACCCACCTGGCGTGTCTACCCAGTTACATATCTTGGTGTCATCTTCAAAAAGGCATATTTTCCCCTCAATACCACAGGCAATATCACCTATAAAGATATTAAATAGCACTGGTCCAAGTACAGAACCCTGGGGTACTCCACTGGTTACCTTACCAGCCCCAGAAGAGATTCCATTTACTACAACCCTCTGTTGTCTATCCTGTAACCAAGATTGTATCCATGCAACTAGCTTTAAGTCCAACCCTAAAGTT
>WWET01003339.1:168989-186642 GCA_011038615.1 Limnodynastes dumerilii | reverse complement strand
GTCATAGTTCATCTGTTGGAAACAGTATTAGAGTTAAGAGGTGATGTTTCCCAGCCTAAGTCTAAATCACAATGTAATAGTAAATCTGATCAGTATCTGTGTGTAGTAAGCAATTCAAAAATATATCCCTGCATGCAAAAAGTACAATTAACTTCACTCCCCTGCAATCAACATGGTTTAGCCCAGGAGTAACTTTCCTCTCTTATTTTCCATCTATGTTTCAGGTCCAAGGTGAGTATTGGTGGGCCTGATCTCTATGGGACTGGTAGAAAATTCCCAGCAATCCACCCCTGATGGAAGCCTTGTGGAAAAGTGCACCTCAGCAAAACCATGTTGTACTGCAAGAAAGGCAAATTTTAAATGTGAAAACTAAGCTGCAGGAAAGGAATAGTTTAGATATTGCCCATAGAAACCAATCAGACTCTAGTTCTCACTTTCCTATTACATACTAGAAAATGTAAGCTAGATTCTGATTAGTTGCTATGGGCAACATCTCCACTTTTCCTTTCCCTCAGCTTAGTAAATTTGGCCCCTAGAGTTGCAAGGCTATTTAATGTAAAAGATTAAAATTCACTTGCTCCTCTCACATTGCAAAATGGTTAATCCAGGTGAATACTTACACCCCTTTTTCCTATTACTTTCAAATTCTGGATCAATTTCAAAGTGTTCAATATCAGTATTGAAATTTGGAAGCTCCATGATCTCAATCTATTATAGTTTACTTTATATTGTTCTGAAAATAATTCGTATTCACAGATCCGTTTGTTTAAAGTAAACAATTATACGCACACACGTAGCACTCCCCTCATACGGCTGTGTTGTCGGGGACTTTTGCCTCCATAGCGCAACCTTAACTGTACGTGTGCATTTACGTGCGTATATATTACTTCCGTACGTGCATACAGAGGTGTAGCGAGCTGCCATGGTGCCCGGAACAAGGGTATGTTGTAGCACCCTTCCTCTGTGCTGTATTAGGGGTGTGGCCTTTTATCATCTTCCCATTCTCCTCATCACCCCCCTCCACATTCTCTTTCCCCTTCATCATCTTCCCCTCCCCCCATCATCTCCCCCCCCCCCCTCTTCCTCCTCTCCCCCTGTGGCCATTTATCATTTTCCCATTCTCATCACCCTCTCCATATTCTCTTTCCCCTTCATCATCTCCACCCTCCTCTTCATCATCTCCCCCTCCCCTTTATAATTTCTCTATCCCCTTCCCCTCTTCATCAGCTGCTCTACCCCATTCACTTCATCAGCTCCCCCACCCCATTCATTATCTCTCCATTCTCATCATCACCTCCCCCTGCACATTCTCCTTCCCCTTCATCATCTTCCCCAACCCTCATCATCTCCCCCCTCCCCTTTATAATTTCTCTATCCCCTTCCTCATCTTTTCCTCATCTCTTCCTCCCCTCTTCATCAGCTCCCCCACACCATCCATTATCTCTCCATTCTCATCATCCCCCCTCCTTTTCATCAGTTCTGGCTCCCCGATCTCTTCATCCTCTCCCCCTTTCCATCATCTCCCTATTCTCATCATCACTTCCCCCTCCTAATCTCTTTATAATTTCTTTATCTCCTTCATCATCCCCCCTCCTTTTTCATTAGCTTCTTCTCCCCATTCACTTCATCATCTCCCCCTCTCCATTTATCATCCCCCAATTCTCATCACCTTATAACAACTTCCCCTTCGCTTGATGATTTTTTAAAATCTCCTTTATAATCTGTCCCTCGCCTCATCTGCTCCCTTTCCCCATCATCTCCCCTTGTGCTGCTCCCCTCCCCAATGTTGTCCCATCACCCTTATATTTTTATTCTAGTATAAAAGTGGAAAACTTACCTGTTCTGCTCTGCACGTCCGTCCGTGCCGCGGCTCTGCTATTCATGCCTGCGACGTCAGGACGTCACACACATGAGCTTTAGAGTAAGAGCGCCTGGAGCCAGCAGACTGTGAGTAATTTAACAGCTGCCGGACTCCCGTCGGCGCCACCTGAGCATTTCGGCGCCTCCTCCACCGGAACCACCCTCCCTATCTAACTAAACGTGCCCTCAAATGGTCATTTAAATGCCTCCCCCCACCCACTTTTACGTAACTTTGACCGTATGGATTTGAACCCACGCCCCTCCGCACATATGTCCCCAAGTGCGATTTACAAGTCCGTGCCTAATGGACTTCCATACGTAAATACCACGTAACTTGCGTGGAAAACGTTACTATGTATGCGCAGTTGATTTGTTCCTAAAATTACGTACCCAACTCCACGTAAAAACGGATCTGTGAATACAATAAAACAACAAACAATATACAATAAAATGTGCATATTTACACTTCATATCTGATGCTTGTTCATGTGATGTGTAGTTGCCAGTATGTATTGCAGGTTTTATGGTTGACGTGTAATCTGATAGACATAGGAAGCCTTGTGGTATCATTACAGACATGTCATTTTGTTCTTGCAGATGTAATCTCTTTACATAATGAGATCATACCAAGGGCATCTATTCAAATGTATAATGTCAAGAATATTGTAAAATCAATATTGTGGAGTTAAATAGTATAAATAAAGTTAATAAATAAATGAATTAATAAAATTAAGCCTTCACCTGGAATTTACAATCTATTTTCCATTCATACTTTATAGCAGGAGCAACACACAGTATTTCCATAAGAGCTTCCCACATAGTGAAATCCTTCTATTGTAAATATGATAAGTACACTGCAGAGAGAAGGTCAAAGCACTTGTATGACTATATGTAAACATACTAAAATATAGAAAAACATAAACATAAAAATATGCTGTTACCTTCAAGTAAGTAATATAAGTGTGCAATATGGCTCCAGTAATTATAGTAAGATAACTGGACATAGATACATACAGTATACACACAAAATCGAAGTTGCTCAATCAATTTATAGGTAAATACAAACAGGTGCATGAAAGGCAGGGGTTATCTGCTAGCCACAGAAACACAGGAAAGAAAATGCCTCAGCGACACTGCCATTAATCAGTAACAGACTATACCGTCTATCTGTAAAAAATAAAATGCTGAAACGTCCATTACACACATTATTTGTGCAAATATATGATCAGCCACCAGCCACCGTCAAGGCCTTTCTGCATATGGTGGTCCTAACTCTAACATTGAGAGTCCCTGCTCGGCGCGTCACGTCGTCGTGGAAACGATACAAACAAAAACAAACCACAATGTGCATAACGATCGGCTGGAAAGCAGAACAGAATCAAGCCACAGGATCAGCAATGTATCAAAGGTATCAACAAACATGACGGATATAGTACATATAGTGGCAACTCTAATATGGCAAGCGAAGCAAGAAATACAAGTATGCAAACAGTTATTAAAGGCAGAGAGTCCAATAGCCTTCAAAATAAGATATTTACAAGGGCATGAATCAAAAGATTCTTTAAATGTAGCATGACAAACCACACATTTCATTCAGTCCCATTGGTGCAATTGTCCTCAGGCGATGAATCCATGCTGTTTCACGTCTTAATAGAGTTAAATTCCTATCACCACCTCTATTTGATAGAGGTACACAATCGATAATTTTGTATCTCAGAGATGCCAAACTATGTCTTGCGGTTACAAAGTGGGTGGCCACCGGTTGATCAACTTGCTTGCCATTTAGAGCTGCCCTGATGGCCGATCTATGGAGGGCCATGCGCTCCTTAAACTGCCTCTGGGTTTTACCCACGTAGTATAAGCCACAGGGACAGATAATCAAATAAATGACATGGGTGCTGGTACAAGTGAGAGGAAAGTTGATGGTGTACATTTTGCCAGAGTGTGGATGAGAGAAGCTAGTACAAGCCACTAGATATCGGCAAGTTACACAATTATGACACTTGTAACAGCCTGCTTTGATGTTAGCCTTCTTTGGTATGGTCACATCTGTTTTTACAAGAGCATCTCGTAAGTTGCTGCCTCTCCTATAGCATGCAAGTTAATTAGGTAGGTTCCCTAGCAAGGAGGAGTGCTTCAGGGGAAACCAGAACCAGAATTCCTAGACACTGGAGCAGGAAGCTTGAAGCAATGAGCAGAAACTGGAAGCTAGAAGCTATGACTGGCAGAGAGTCTTACAGGTGGCAGCTAATTAAAGGGAGAGCCACATCCCCATTGGCTGCCAATAGCACATAACCAAGGCACAGCTAGGGAATCCCAGTTAATTAGGTAGGTTCCCTAGCAAGGAGGAGTGCTTCAGGGGAAACCAGAACCAGAATTCCTACTAAGGCAAAGAGACATGATTACACGCTGCTTCCATATGCAGCGTGTAACAATGGGTACAGTGCAGACAAGCTTAAGGCAGGCGCTGTATGTAACTATATATGTTGTGTAAGTGAATTAAACCCCTTTGTGTCATCCATGCAGTTATAACCTTTTAATTTCAATCTCCACCATCTTTGAAATACATAAATTTGAACACTTCAAGAAACTACATTTTTACATGAATATCATTTTGTTTTCTCCAGCAGTTTGTACCTTTAAGAGGAACCTGTTGAGGCAATTATTTGTAGTGTGTAGCATGGGCTTATTTCAATGCATGTGGACAGGGCTGGACTGGGACAAAAAATCGGCCCTGGCACTGAAAACCCCACCTGCTGTTGGGTTCTAACTACTTGCACGGGTTTTTTGGCTTCAAAGTCGACCGCGGTCTAAAACATGCATTCAACAAAGGATGCAGCTGCATCTTTAAGCAGCTGATAGGGTCATGCAAGTTATAGATAGGTGTCAGACAAATCAAGGGGCACAGGACCGGCATAAGCCCCACTTTCCCCAGGCTATCTATGCACACACCAATACCCATTCATGAGGCAAACACTTAAAAATGAACAGAATTTTTTTTTTAAACAACATTGTTTCATTAATTATTCTTATTATACTAATTTACTGTTTAAAAATGTCTGTACATTTTTACAGTTTGGTGTGCAGCCTATATTCATGAATGGGTAGCAATACATTAATATTGTGCAATTTTGAAACTTGCACAATATATATTGTGTATACTGTAAATTTATATGCAGTGATATCTCTCTATCTCTACTACACACACATCTATATAAATAGAGGTCACTTACCACTTTGCTGCATCTCACTTTTCTTTCTTTTTCTTCTTTCTTACTTCATGCAACTAAAGGAGGACACAAAATTGCTACTTATGATCACCTATTTTTATACATCTATTACGCGTGTGGGTCAGCAGCAAGAACGACCCTTTTCCAAAAGGGACGTTCTATACCAGCCAATTACCAGCTCCATATATCCTTTATTTGCTATTCTACAAACTATTTTTCCCACTTTGATAGGACCAGCATTTGCTCTGCTTATTTAATTAGTTGTTGCCCCATATCTCCCTAAATGTATATTGCATACACTATACAGTATGGTGTATGGCTAATTCTCCTAATGTTTTTGCTATCTCTCTGATGGGTTTGTTTTGATTTTTCAGCCTAATGATGGCTTGCTTTAGTGATAGTGACAGCTCTTTGGATTTCATATTGAGAGTTGACAGAAACAGATTCCAAATGCAAATGTCACACCTAGAATCAACTTCAGACCTTTTACCTGCTTCATTGATGATGAAAGAATGAAGGAATAGCCCACACCTCTCCATGAAATAGCTTTTGAGTCGATTGTCCCATTACTTTTGGTCCCTTCAAAAGAGGGAAGCACATATAGAAACCGTTGTAATTCCTACACCGTTCACCTGATTTATATGCATAAATCTCACAAAAAAAATGTATGCCTCAGATGTCCATAACATGCCTCATGCATGCATTACACTCACACACAACACACTTTGTTCACCTCACACGTCCATGCATAACACTCAGACACAACACATCTTTTACACATTAAACTTACACACACAAAACACACTTACTTCAGCAGAGCTGTGCTGCCTGCCGAGGTGAACTCATTGCAGGAAGTGGGGGCGGTAAATAGCAGCAAAAGCCAATCTGGGAGTAGCACAAGGCATCAGCTACCTGATTGGTTGATTGTCAGTACCAGGAAGAAGGCTGTAGAAAATGTGGGAAGCTTTCAGCAATGTAAAGTAGAGAGAATATTTTCTGCTAATGAGTGCTGGCTCTCTCCAGCAGCACTGAGTACCGGCCCATCTTTCCAGCGGCCCATTGGACTATTTGCCAGTCTGGCCCTGTATGTGGACAAGATGGTCTAAAAATGCTTCTAAACACAGCCTGTAGGATTCGACCACTGTTGGGACAATCCTATTAGAACTGGTAGAGTGATGGGGATTGAGTCTCGATAATCAGGTAGCGTTTTGACACTATGAAATCTCCCCCGCATCAGTATAGTGAGTGGCCTACTTTACTCTATTGTTCTACCTACATGATGTCTTTAGACCGGATCAAGAACTAATAGCAGATTCCATACAGCAGCCTCCCTTGTGGAGGCTAACATAAGGAATTCGCAATCTTAAATTCTGCATGCAGGGATGTGGACACTCCCCCTACGTCATTCCTGTGTGTACCAGATACTATGTTAAATATTCCAGTATACATGCAGAATACTGGATCATAAGTAAGGAATAAACCAAGCCATTACTGTATCGGACAGCCTATGCAGTACTAATTCACAGTCGAATTACCACATATAATTCTATTGGCAAAACTAATTAAATTTATAGTATCAAGAAATGAAACATTTACTTGTAGCAGTCTTTTAAGCGACATACACATCCTGCCCTGTCCAGCCTCACAGTCACAGAGACTTGCAGTACAGAAGCCTGAGTCCTGAGGATAATATTTATACTGTCTCTATATTATCACTGTGTGGGAATAGGACATCCATCAAGTTGAAATTACGTTGAAGTCAGGGCCATGTAACTGAAGTGAATAGCAGGACACAAACTCCTCCCCCCTTGTCACCTGTTGGCTTAAACAGATTACAGTAGGTATGATACTCCCAGCACTTTAGGTTAATTAGTTAATAAGACTGATTCAGTCATAGAGATTAGGATAAATTTATTTAGATATGGAATGATTTTGGTATATAAATCTGAAATTAAATAACTGCAAAATACTATGGTCCGGATTCACAGTAACGTAGTTTTTTTTCTTACGTACGTTGGTTTAAGGATTGAGCATGCGTAGTAGCTTATTTACGCTATCTACGTACAATTTCTGTACGTAGATTGCGTAAGCGCGGTTTTTAGAACAATACTTAAAACAACATCCGTAAGACGAAAACTATGTAACTGTGAATCCAGACCTATTTTACAGATAGAACAGTAGAGTTTGTTACTGGTTTATGGCAGTGTGTTGGGGCTTTTTTTCCCTTTGTTTCTGTGGCTAGCAGATTAACCCCTGCCTATTCATGCACCTGTTTACATTTACCTATAAATTGATTGAGCAACTTCCATTCGGTATTTATTCTGTCTGTGGGCATGTCTGGGAGTAGCAGCTGTGAGGGGAGCTGCTCCATAGCAGCCATTTTGGAGGCTTTAAGGGGTGTCTCCTAGGTAAGTTGGCTCTCAATTTATAAACATATATATGGGANGGCTTTTTTCCCTTTGTTTCTGTGGCTAGCAGATTAACCCCTGCCTTTCATGCATGTGTTCCCATTTACCTATAAATTGATTGAGCAACTTCCATTCCATTCTATTCCGTGTTTATTCTATTAGAGAATGGACAGGGTTTTTTTTCATTTAATTATTTTTTGTACAAAAAGTGGTTAATGATTACTAGAAGAGAAATTAAATTTATTGTATCAGCCATGCACACGGTACTGGGTCTATAACATAGATAATAATATAGGTAATAAAAATAGATAATAAAAATTGCAGGAAGGACAAATTTATTGCTGCTAATTCAACCCACATCGATGTGTCATGATTTTATAGTGACCTACTAGTATTCCTGGAAGCATGCTAGAAACAGATAACAACAGCTACAATGGTCAACTCCAAAACTATAATATATATATAATACAGTCTACACTTTAAGTGCCCCACATTTTAGATTTAGGATCTAAAGATATAATATTTTGTAAATGATTTATAGATTTTTTAACAATCTGATACATTCATTAGTATTTTGTTGAATGCTCCTGTATATGATTATCTGATGTCATTAAAGGCATGAATTAATAACTTGGAACATAGTATGAACTATGATATACAGTATGAAATACCATATGAGTAACATGTAAGTCATTTCCTGAAGCCAGAGGATAATCAAGTTCTAGAGGAAGGCCTATGTTAACAGGGCAGAGTTTATTGTGACAATTGTGGATCATGAGATTGGGATCATTGCTGTGAGTGAAAGATTATTATGAAAATAGGGATAATTAGTTAAGTTAATTCAATGTATATGAAGGATAAGTTGTTAAGTGTATATACAGGTTGGTCACACCTCTAATTCAAGGTGGTGGGGGTGCCACTTCATAGCCTTTCTTCAGGCACCCTGGCACTTAGCTACATCTTTGCCTATAATGTCTTGAAGAGCTTATCAGACCAATGATCTGACAATCTTTTAGTCCCTTATTATGTCTGATCCTGAAGGTATTGTCCATAGCTAAAGGAATTAAGTACTGATTGGCCACAATAGATTTTAGCAGCTCCATAGCAAATGATATTGATATCTGTTTTAACCTGGACTGTATTCTGTATTTAAAGATCATCAACTGAAACATCCAAATTCTTTACCTATGCAAATACTGGTCCTAGTGCTCTGTCTCACCGACAACTTTTACCATTTCTGTACGTAGATTGCATAAGCGCGGTCTAAAGACCCTGCCAGGAATTCCCCAGCAGCTTGACACAGAGACTGCAGCGAGCACAGAGATCCAGCAATGCAGTGAGAATCCAGACTGACGGAACACGTGACCGCAGCAGGGAATCCTCCACCAGTGACACGACCAAAGGCAGACGGATAGCGAGAACAGAGGGGGAACCACCGTGTGACGTGGACACAGGATACTCCGAGTGACGCACCAGGGATCCTCCGACAGCAGACGCCCCCACAGCACGAGGGTAAGGAGAGAGCCCGCAGCCCGAGGAAGCAGAACCAGCTGATCCACTCCACAACCCGTCCAGTCAATAGCCTTGTGACGTGCCTTATCTCAAGAGAGCAGGGTGAGTACCGCTACTTTTATTTCCATTTGAAGTATCCCATTTACGGCAATATTGTTTCTCCCTCTCTCCTCTTGTCATACCCTACTGTGCTGCCGTCAAGCCGTCATCCTCACCTCCACCACTGCATGTACATGTTATACCCCAAGTACAAAGTGCAATAGACCTACTCACCTACCCTCCCGCCTTAACTACGAGACTTTGCCATCAAGCATTGGGACATTACCACCCCACTCCATTTCATTGTCACCACCACTCCAGTGTATTATTATTAGAACGTATGAACCATTGCCATACATAGCTTGTTGTAGTGCAGAAGGCTTAATCCACAGAACTATTAAAGACGCTTATTGCAATCTATGCAATGTACACAATCTACGTGCAGAAATGGTACGTAGATAGCGTAAATAATCTACTATGCATGCGCAGTAGCTCAATACTTAAAACAACGTATGTAAGATGAAAACTATGTAACTGTGAATCCAGACCTATTTTACAGATAGAACAGTATAGTTTGTTACTGGTTTATGGCAGTGTGCTGGGGCTTTTTTCCCTTTGTTTCTGTGGCTAGCAGATTAACCCCTGCCTTTCATGCATGTGTTCCCATTTACCTATAAATTGATTGAGCAACTTCCATTCCATTCTATTCCGTGTTTATTCTATTAGAGAATGGACAGGGTTTTTTTTCATTTAATTATTTTTTGTACAAAAAGTGGTTAATGATTACTAGAAGAGAAATTAAATTTATTGTATCAGCCATGCACACGGTACTGGGTCTATAACATAGATAATAATATAGGTAATAAAAATAGATAATAAAAATTGCAGGAAGGACAAATTTATTGCTGCTAATTCAACCCACATCGATGTGTCATGATTTTATAGTGACCTACTAGTATTCCTGGAAGCATGCTAGAAACAGATAACAACAGCTACAATGGTCAACTCCAAAACTATAATATATATATAATACAGTCTACACTTTAAGTGCCCCACATTTTAGATTTAGGATCTAAAGATATAATATTTTGTAAATGATTTATAGATTTTTTAACAATCTGATACATTCATTAGTATTTTGTTGAATGCTCCTGTATATGATTATCTGATGTCATTAAAGGCATGAATTAATAACTTGGAACATAGTATGAACTATGATATACAGTATGAAATACCATATGAGTAACATGTAAGTCATTTCCTGAAGCCAGAGGATAATCAAGTTCTAGAGGAAGGCCTATGTTAACAGGGCAGACTTTATTGTGACAATTGTGGATCATGAGATTGGGATCATTGCTATGAGTGAAAGATTATTATGAAAATAGGGATAATTAGTTAAGTTAATTCAATGTTTATGAAGAATAAGTTGTTAAGTGTATATGTTTGAGAACCATTTTTGCTGGTAACTAGCTTACTATATTAATGCCCCTTTATTTAGTAATAAACTTGGCACACTTCTAGAAGGACCGTACAGACATAAACAAATATGGTGGTGTATTACAATGTAGTTTCAATGGAACCTGTACATAAAAATTACTTATTATAAGGTGGGGGGGGGGATTTTTGTTTTTTGGGTTTTTATCTTTGGTACCTATCCCCAAGGGCGTAAAGCAGGTGTTTCTAGCAGAGTATAAGCTCCGGTTGCCCAACAGGCCAGAGAGCTGGCTGGAGTCATGTAGCTATCCAGACTAGTGACTACAGATGCGCACTGCTTTTGCCAATGTCTTTTTTGTGACTCCATGATGTAACAGGCACAACTAGAGGAGCCACTGATGTGCCCAACATGTTGGTCACACCTCTAATTCAAGGGATTGGGGGTGCCACTTCATAGTCTTTCTTCAGGTACCCTGGCACTTAGCTACATCTTTGCCTATAATGTCTTGAAGAGCTTATCAGACCAATGATCTGACAATCTTTTAGTCCCTTATTATGTCTGATCCTGAAGGTATTGTCCATAGCTAAAGGAATTAAGTACTGATTGGCCACAATAGATTTTAGCAGCTCCATAGTAAATGATATTGGTATCTGTTTTAACCTGGACTGTATTCTGTATTTAAAGATCATCAACTGAAACATCCAAATTCTTTACCTATGCAAATACTGGTCCTAGTGCTCTGTCTCACCGACAACTTTGGAAAAAACGAAAAATACACTTTTAACAACAGCTAAATTACTTCCAAACAAATGTGTTCTTTCTCAAGACATTATGTTATAATAAGTATTCTGTGAGTGGAAAAATAGCCTGTAGCTTAGATAAAGGTCACCGTAGTTTTTCCAATCATTAAATTATTTGCTAAGCATATGTGATTTGGTTACCTTCAATTTTCTACCAGAAGGCACGACAGTATGAGATCGAAGCCCGAACATGTTTCCTTCCTGCAGAGAAATGTCTAGTGCTTTCTCATCACTCAAATACTTTTTTGTGATGTTTTATCAATAAACAGACATCAGCGACGGAAAATTAAGATGTCCTTAAATGTCACTCCAAAATTTTTTTTGCAGTAAAACTGCTGGCATTTCGTCTTTTTTTCACATTTATTATAACTATAATGCCCATTAGTGTAACTACATTATAGAAATAAATTTTAAGCATATACAAAATGGTTGGTGATGTAAGTCTTATGTAACTTGTAACATTTATATTCCTGGTGGTCTGTAAACCCTTCTTCAGCGGATGGTACTAGGGTACACACTCACTCAATTACCAGCTCGAACACAACAGAAAACAGAATCAATCATCGAAAGGTCAACTTGGGATATGACAGGAAGTCAAAGATTCCCAATATTGTAGTCTTCTAAAGATGTGATGTGACCTTTCCTTGGGAGTGTCTATTGGACTAAAGATGGTAAATCAAGCTGTCATATGCAGTCACAAGTAAACAGCAATTGTGGGAGCCTTAAATTTAAGTTATTTAAATAGTAATCATGGTCTAGATTAACAGTTAAGTTGTTTTCGTCTTACGTACTCTGTACGTAAATAATCTACTACTTATTTACGCTATCTACGTACCATTTCTGGGTGTGGGTCCGCGCTAAGAAAATCCGAATTTCGAAAATGTGAATTTTTTATTTTCTATTGCGAATGCATTTATGAAGCAATCGAAATGTGTATTGTATAATAAAAGAAAAATTCAAAATAGAGATATTTATTAATTAGATCATTTTGAGTTAGGAATATTCGCAATAGCGAAAATGCAAAATTAAACCATTCGAAATACAAATATAATCGAAATGTACATGTTTAGTAATTAGATACTGTCGAAAATGGACAATGTAGCAATAGAGAAAATTCAAAATAGGGTAGATTCGAAATGCGAAATTCGCAATTTAGCGGTATAAATAGAAAATTTCAAAATTAGGATTTTCTAACCGGAGATTGCATACCACCATTTCTGTACGTAGATTGCTGATGCAATCTACGTACAGAAATGGTACGTAGATACCATAAATTCTTAAAACAACGTATGTAAGACGAAAACTATGTAACTGTGAACACGGTCCCCTAATCTTAAATTCATTTAGTAATCATCAGTATGTTCACGAGACAAAAGACTAGATAAGGTCCATTTTTTTTTAAATTACATCTCGTAGCTTTTCAGTTTTTGGAACTGCAATTCCTAGCACAGTGCAGATAATAGTGCAAAATACCTAAGCAGAGACGAGTTGGGCTGTGAGAGTGGGGGCAGTGAGATTGTTGGTTCTGAAACTTCTCAGGGCTGCACCCTCCACGAGGAGTGCTACTACTCGCTCTGTGCATACAAATATGTTCCCTAGCTGCTCTGATTGTGGCTGGCAGCAAGACAGCTAGGAGCAAGACAGTGAGTGTCTGTCTGCATGCTGATTGGTGGATAACAAGATGGAAACAGACAGGGGCTGGCAACCCCTACATTGTACCTCATAACTGTCCCTCTTGGGTGGGACCATCCCGATTTGCATCCCTAAAGAGGGAAGGGTTTTTGGGAAAACAGCTAGTTTTGATGAAATACGGTCATTTGTGGGTGGAATTGGGTAGAGTTTGAATGGAACCAGGGTAAGGATTGTTCTGTTAAAGGTTAGTTAATGTTGGAATCTATGCTACACACAGAGGTTTGTATAATGGTGTATTTTGAGCAGTAATTCTTTGAATTCTTCTTTCTTTCTTGATTTTTGTGATTCTTTCATATATAGTTCTATAATGAACTGATATGAACAGAGGAGATAGACTCAGGGGCAAATCAGCACAAACCATGCTGGAGGTCCAGATTATTATACCTTTTTAGGGAAAATACTCAGCTTTTCCTTATAGCACACAAATAATAAAGAGTTTTAGAGCTAAGCTAGAAAACATCAAAATAAAATAATTCAAGGGGCTAAAAGCTAAGGGCTGGATCCAGACTTAAGAAGCAGCTTGAAATTAAGAAAGGAAAGTTACTCTTGGGCTAAACCATGTTGATTGCAGGGTAGTCATATTTCATCAGTTGAAAACTGTATTAGAGTTGAGAGGTGATGTTTCCTATCCCAAGTCTAAATAACAGTGTGATAGTAAAGCTGGTCAGTATCTGTGTGCAGTAAGCAATTCAAAGATATATCCCTGCATGCAAAGAATACAATTAACTAGACTCCTCCTGAAATCAACATGGTTTAGCCCAGGAGTAACTAATTTCAAGCACTTACTTAAGTCTGGATCCAGCCCAATGTTATTGCGGGACAATAAATAGACAGCTGCTCATCTACCTCCTCTCCACACTCATTCCTCTAGTCTAGGATTTACTACCCCATCCCAACCTTCCCCGGACCCTGCTTGCTACATCTGGATCCAGTCCTAAATCATGAAAAAAAATGTACTTTTACAAATTATTGGTAAAAACATTATAAAGGAGGTTGGACTTCCAGAACTTTGGAGCAGTAAGAGAGAGGGGAAAGTTTTAGTCATGTGTTACAGTGCTAGTGGAATATAAGAGAGGAGCAAATGAAACGTCGTTAGAAAGATTATCTATGAATTATAAATGTGCAGCTCAATGAAGAGATTTCCCTTGCAACCTTGGAACCTGAATGCAGTTCTACCAAATGTGAGAGACTTTTAATGCAGTCAGTAGACAGTATATTAAACACTTATTACTTTCAAAGGCTCAAATCAATTGGAAGGCAATGCATCAAAGGAACATTGTAAGTCATTTCCCTGAAGCGATCACTGGATGTTTATTAATAGACCTCCACAGCATATAGGATACAGCAGGGTTACATAAAGCCTTCTAACTTTTTCTGGACTCGCATAGCAAAAGATATAGGACCGGACTTCAGCAAAAGGGGCATTTTCCAATCAATTAGCAAAAACGCACACACAAGCACCACATTCTCTGGATGGAATTGGATCCTCTGGATCCAGGCTCCTGTCCTGAGAGTGGGTCGTATTCACAGATCCGTTTTTTAAAAGTACTCAATTATACGCACTCACGTAGCAAGGCAACACCCACCAACACCCATGTCACTCCCCTCTCATGGTGCAATCGTAGACTTACACTTCCATAGAGCACCTAACTTTACGTGTGTACTTACTTACGTATATGTGTGCATGGAGCGCATGGGTGCATAGAGGTCACAGGCCCACAAATTCAACCGCTCCCAGCATATGGACGGGCTTCTTATACCCAAGGCTTATCTTACATTTCTGACTCTTGAGAATGGAAAGTGGCATCAATGCAAAAGTCTGGATCAGTCCAAAATAGGAGGGCGTCCTAGACTGTAATTCTAAGGCACACACACACACACACAAGATCATAACTTGACCCCTCTGTCAGAAGGTTATGGACCTTTCCTTTAAAGTCTGGATGATTTGCAATGCATTCCACTCAGGCATCATGAATGTGCACATAGAACAGAATAGCCACAATCTGATCCAAGCACAAGGAAAATAAGCCAGAATCAGATTTCTTCTGCAGCACTTGTGTCACATCCAGATTTCTGCAAAAGGGGAATTTCCTGACCACTAGTATCAGAGAATGTCGGCTCCTTACCATACCTCCCCCTCCCACTCTTCTTAAATCAGCCCACCCGGCACACATCTTTGTACTTCTTAAATTACGTGTGGTCTTTAAAGAACGTATGTACTTAATCTGTGTACCTAAATGGTACATAGATTGTGTAAATGACCTACTTTGCAGCTGCTTCTTAAGCATGAACACGGTCCTATGTGAGGAAGGGGGGGTGCAGATAGTACAATGAGTGTGTGCTGACGTTTTAAGGCAGGGTCAGGGATTGAAAGTTCATACGAGTAAGGGGAGGCAAAATTGTCATCCTCATAGAAACCTGGATCTAGTGGGGTCTGGATAAGTTGCTTTACTACCAATGCTTTTACAACAGCGTAAAAGGAGTGACATGTATTTTGTGACATACAGGGATTAATCCAGAGTTTGAAGTAACAGCAAAAAAGGAGCTAATTTGCACCACAGCAAAATCATGTTGTATGGCAAGAGGAAGCAAATTTGAAATGTGCAAACAGTATGAATTGGCAGGTTCTGTTTTATAGTTTATGCTAAATCAGCTAAATTTACGTATTTCTGTGAAATAAGAACAATTAAACAGTATTTTCCTTGCATGAAAAATAATCCTAAATGAATTTGCACCCCTTACATTGTAACAAGGGGCCTGATCCAGACCTAAGGTTGTTTTACGAACGCAAGCGTACCTAAGTTACACACTACTAAGGATAATGCACTCCCCGGACACTCCCCTCGCACGCATGTATCTTATCTGACTTACGTGTTCAGAACCTCGCCTTAACTTTGTCATGCGTATCTCTGGTTGAACGTAATGCCATGTCGTATGTAAGTGCTTAACCCAGCCTATACTATACAATTTAATTACCTCTCTCCTCCCACAATGTGTATAATCGGCTTGCATAGTGATGTCATAACTTACCGTACGGAGTTACTTATCAGAGTTACGATACGTAACATCTGGCACGCACATATGCAGACCCTCCAACATGACCCATTTCATTAGGTACAATATAATCCGCTCCTGAGCTTCCAACTCACCTGGTTTAAATGAATTAACTGATAATTAAAAACTATTTGCCTCTTCCATAAAGGAGGTTACCATAGTAACCGATAATTAAAAACTTTGCCTCTTCAATAAAGGAGGTTACCATAGTAACTGATAGTTGGATATTGAGGGGCAGAGTATTTTGTACCTAATGGAATGGGTCATGTTGAAATGTATGCAGTGCGTTGCCACAGCCATATTTACCTATGCAGCATGCGTAAATTAGCTGTCGTTATTAAGCCTGGATCTGGCCCATAGCC
This sequence comes from Limnodynastes dumerilii, assembly GCA_011038615.1. Classification (NCBI taxonomy): domain Eukaryota; kingdom Metazoa; phylum Chordata; class Amphibia; order Anura; family Limnodynastidae; genus Limnodynastes; species Limnodynastes dumerilii. The sequence continues at coordinate 170,250 of WWET01003339.1, read as the reverse complement.
TGTCCAAGTGCAGATTTATACCTTTTAGAGCATTTGCTGCTCACACAGGAACAGACCCACAATCCCACATAACTCTGACTTAAATGCTTTTACTGAATGTATCTTACAATCACATTGTTATTCTGTGCCTGTTAAACAAGAGCAAAACTCCTGTAATGGTGAACTATGAATATTAGAGATGTTTCCCCAGCTGCCAAGGAATTTATTCAATGTGACACATGTCATCCCAGGCAATTTGCTATGACAAGCAGGTGAGAGTGTCACTAATCCCAATCCTGTCACATTATATTGTCTATAAAATGTGCTCCTTTATTATATCATCACAGCATACACATTTGTTTTATGGATAAATAAATTCACAGAAAAGGCAGAAAACTATAATTATGTCCTTCAAGGTACAGGGGTTAAAGCTTACAGACAATATCTCACCAGATTGTGGATACAATTATGTCTTGCAGGAACAAACTCATGGTGAACTTTATATCAACATGTGTTATATGCTCCCAGTATCTTAAAGACTTATGAATTTGATTATTAATACATTCCCCAGAATATGCATAAAGCAATGTCAGAATGATTAGATTATACTTAGAGAAAATAGCTGCTGTTTTAACGTTAATCATTTTTTTTTTGACATCTGTTGTTATTGTTTATACAAACACCAACTTCATTTCCTTAGAACAGCGGTTGTCAACCTTTTTTGGGGAGTAACAGTTACCCATTATGGAATCAAGTCAAGTACCACCTTGCACATCATGGAGACACATAGCTATGACCCATTTATATTTTCAGGGTTTTTGTTGTTGACATTTTTATGTAGTGATTTAGTCTCCAAGATAATTTAATTATGTCCTTGGCCATTTGGTATTGTTCCTCCTTACAGTCTTGCCCAGTTACCCTGAGTATCACCTGACAGAGTTCTAAGTACCACATGTGGTACTAATCTACTGGTTGAGAACCCATTGCTTAGAGGATATATCCCTATTAATAATGCAGGTGTAACCTACATACATGTAATGTGCAGTATTGATGGTCATCTTCATCTAGCACACTATTTAGTTCAATATTATCCGAATAGGGAAAGTAATAGGAAGCAGTACTGGTGCTGCTAAAATGAGGGCCCGTGGTACTTCATTTCCCAGTCACGGCCACCACGAGACTTCATATTTTAGCCACAGTTCCACTCGGTGGATGAGCCTGTAAGGTAAGAAAACCTGCGGGTTGGGGGGAGGGGTGGCTGGAGATGGGGACACATGATGGG
>WWET01003339.1:143539-164358 GCA_011038615.1 Limnodynastes dumerilii | reverse complement strand
AAAAAAAACAACAAGAAACGTCTGGTGATAAACATTGAAAATTTATTATTGGAACAGACATTTTCAAAACAGTCTGGACATTTAAAAAGGCAAAAAAAACATCTCTATCGTGAGTACATCTTAAAAAACGGACAAACATTTACCTGATTATACAGAGATTTGTGTATCTACAATTTGCAACTGATTAAGAACGAAGTAGGACCAAGAATATATTTTTTCAACACTTGGTGTTTATATTTTTTCATTATTTTGTATTTATATATTCACATTCATATTTATATACTTATATATTCATAGATTTTGGTATATGGGAACGAAAGTTTTTTTGCAATACATAATGGTTTTTCTGGTTTCCAGCGCTTAGATATAACAGACAAAACTTTTCTTTGTATAACATACACAGTACACTCCATGCATACACACTAACACAGTGCAATCCAGATACACACACAGCACTGCATAAACACATACACAGTACACTCCATGCATACACACTAACACAGTGCAATCCAGATACACACACACATACATACACAGCACTGCATAAACACATACACAGTACACACACAATATGGGGTTGTTAAAGACACACCTGCGCTGCTGTCTAATTCCTGCAGCTTCGTTACAGACACCCAGTGGAATCCTAACCACACAAATTTTAAGTTATACAAAGAAAAGTTTTGTCTGTTATATCTAAGCGCTGGAAACCAGAAAAACCATTATGTATTGCAAAAAAACTTTCGTTCCCATATACCAAAATCTATGAATATATAAGTATATAAATATGAATGTGAATATATAAATACAAAATAATGAAAAAATATAAACACCAAGTGTTGAAAAAATATATTCTTGGTCCTACTTCGTTCTTAATCAGTTGCAAATTGTAGATACACAAATCTCTGTATAATCAGGTAAATATTTGTCCGTTTTTTAAGATGTACTCACGATAGAGATATATTTTTTTGCCTTTTTAAATGTCCAGACTGTTTTGAAAATGTCTGTTCCAATAATAAATTTTCAATGTTTATCACCAGACGTTTCTTGTTGTTTCTTTTCTTTCTCAAAAAGGATTGTTGTTTCTTTTCCTCTCAGAAGGGTATTGTTTCCCACATATAAAAAAGGAAAAGAGAAGCACCAATAGTGCATTATCTTTTTACCATAAGGAACACAATGATATGTTGCACTCACATTATAGAAGATGAAAAAGCACTTTTCGAATATAGATAGACTCCTCCGGTCATCAGCTAATCCCTTTTCAGACATGTCTTTCTAGGTTCACGTGGATTATGGTTTCACTCAATTCAAATGGAAAGCAAGGAGAAAGCACACAAATCGTGTATTATCCTTTAGACAACAATTTATTTAACGTTTTGTAATGCACTCACATTCACATGGTTAGTTCAACCGCTGTGTAGACAGGTAAATATTTGCAGTCTATGTAACACTTAATAAAATAAATGGAATGTTAATTGATGGTCTCGTGCTCATATATTGTAATTCGGCACATTTACCAAGTCACCAACAATAATAAAGGTGGCACACTCACAGATTCCGTTGTTTGCAGCGGCTAACAGGAGCCTTAATGCAGAGTGTTCGGCTTCATATTCGTCTCGGTATATAGATGGCAGCTGACCAAGACGTTTCAGTCACGCTTTTTGAGGCTAATGATGGCAATAATCACTGTGTGCTCACTGGGCGTCCCCGGGAGAAATCCGTCAAGGTGATAGCTGCTGGCAGAAGGATAGCAGAAGCGGATCCTGGCCGACAACACTTAGACTCCAATCTCGGTCTGTAGAAGGAGTGTGGCTGAATGAATGTCCAATTCCCTAGTAGTAAGAAGGCAAGCAGCTGGGCTACTGCAACGCGTTTCGTGTCAAACCTGGACACTTTTTCAAGCAGAAGAATGTGAAGCCGTTTCTACCCTGAGCTCCTCCTTTATACCACAGTCCTCATTAATTAGGTAGGCAGTTGACAAAGTTGGGGGAGGCGGTAGTACTGCTAATTAGGGCATAGATTCCGTCAGGGGCGTTTTAAGAAGTGAGTGGGCCCGTGTGCAGGATTTGCACATGGGCCCCCCCTTCCCTTACCTGAGACAGGACTGCCCAGATTCGCGGGCCGAAAAGGGGGCGGGGCTTAATCACGATGTAAGCCCCGCCCTCTTTTCAACCCGCAAATCGGGACAGTTCCACCGCAGGGGAAGGGGGACTAATTTTGCATCTATTTCTTCCCTCCAGAAGATATTAGAGGGAAGAAATAGATGATGAATGGCCCCCCCTTCCCCTGCCAACCCAGGGTGCAGGATGCATGCCACAGGGCCCCCTGTTCTGAGGGGCCCGTGTGCACTGCACACCCTGCACCCATTATAGATACGCCAATGGATTCCGTACAAAATACTCTTACTTAAAAAATATAATAATGAATAAAACAAATTATAATTATGCACTGGTGTGGATAAATAAATCAATAGAAATGACAGAACTAAATACATATATAGATATATAAATATATATATATATAGCATCATAATCGATAGGTGAATCAATGTATAATTTTAACTATCGTTAGATAGTTGCTAATGAAATACATAGAATCATATAAATTCTCAAAAAGTATGAATGTATATAGTAGACAAATATCCTATCATCCTCATCATATATCAATTCAATATTATTTGATTATTCACTGAATTAGGTCTCTATATAGATAGTGACTTATATTGTGATATGCTGGAAATAGGATAGCATTATATTTATAATGATAGATATTTTTCATATTTTACTTTGAATTTAAATGTAGATTTTGATAGTAACAATATTTATGGCACCATAGAGATTTATATATAGGAATTTATATGATGTCCGAAAATATTTTTAAAAAAGCACTAATATCCATGAACAGATAAAAAAATAAAAGGATAAACCCATCTAATGGTTATGGATATTATATAGAAGTACATAGAGATATAAGTAACATGTTGTTAATAATACCACTAATTCAATTTTAGTAAACATCATAGTAGTTTACAGATCACATCACAGCTAAACATACTCTAACAACTAATATTGTATGAAGCTATAACGATTACATTTTCAGAAAGGATTTGGGGGAATGCCTTTTATTTATAACAATAGTGTACAGCTAAAAATGATACTAGTAGTACCAGTACCTTAATGTGACTTTTCATATAAATTACAAGTGATAGACTGGAGGACTGGATAGACTGGAGGGGAAGCACAGCCCATTTGTACGCAATCGTAACTCTAGCGTAACATCTGGAGGGAGCATGCGCAACTTGCGAGCGTAAGTGACCTGTCGGACACAAGTCTGGATCCGGTCCTTAGTCTGGATCAGGACCAAATACCTTAAATAAAAGTTTTGATATCATTTGGTGGGTTTTTTAAACCAACGCAACGCATAAGCTATACATTTTGTATAGCATTCAGAAGGCTAAATGCTAACTCGTGGCACAAAATAGGCGACAGCAACTCCCTGGACTTAGACATGCCCTCTGGTTGGGGCAACTGCTTTTTCATAAACTGAACATAATTACGCCTGCGTTTGGGTCAGGCAGGGCCGTAACTAGGGGTGTGCGAGAGGGGCGACCGCCAAGAGAGCAAATAGTAAGGGGGCACCAGTGACTTAATATTTATGGTTAAATCTGCTTGGAATTCAGGATCAGGGGGCACCATTTTACTTTATGCCCCTGGCGCTCCAGTTTCTAGTTATGGCCCTGGGGTCAGGATCAGGTGCTGTTGCACATGCGCTCCTTTCCTCCTATGAAATGAATGCAAGCAGTGAATCACATTTCATTATGAATCGCATATTACATATTATTTCCTTAAAATGTTATATATCACTTCTCAATCTCAACCTCTTTGTTTTCATACTGGAGCCGGTCTGGACTGACAGCACTACAGGTGTTTAGTTACATAGCACAGCAGGGACATTATAGCAAACAGCTATCCAAGGCTGCTTCTTTGACTGCATTATTTTATTTTTACTTCTTTCATTGTGATATGTACACATCCCTTTAAGGAGAACAATATGGTGTAAAAATGACATATGATAACAACATGTAGTATAAAAATATATAGTTAGACAGATCACTAGCAGATTTTAATGGGCTTTATTCACACCTAAAAGATTCTGCTTTTTAGGTGCGTATTTTTTACGAAATAACTTACTACCATGCATAATAGGTCATTTCAGGGTTGTTGACTTATAAAAGCTTCCCTCCAGGAGATCCCAGAGGGAAGCCATAGAGGCAGGCAAGGGGCGTGGCTTAAAAGCACGATTTACACAAATCACGTCATTAAGCCCCGCCCCTTGACTATCAATGACCCTTTTCAGGGTTTCATAGGGATGGGAGTGGGGCTAAAAGATGCAATTGGCGTCATCAAGTCCCTCCCTGTCCCTAGCAACACTAGTAAACAAGAGTTGCCAGGCAGGGGGGCAGGACTTGAGGCCGTGGTTTCATGGAAACCAGGAGTCTCAAGTCCCTTGCGGGAGATTTGCCGGCTCTCCTGGGATACCAGGAGAACCGCCTGAATTTCGGGAGTCTCCCAAACATTCCGAACATTCCGGGAGAGATGTTTCCTAGTTCAATTCTAAACAACATTTGAATGTTGCAGTAGGCAAAAGAAACGTATTCCCCCTGTATTCAAAGAATACAATGAATTTGACTCCCCCTGAAATTTAACGTGGTTGTTTGATTTTCCAAAAGTTTTCCGAATCCTCACTTCTAATTAGTTTGCGTTTCATTTTGCACAATATTGTGGTGCCCCTGGGGGTTGCTAGGCGGAGGGTGGCTGCAGCTGGTGCGGGAGCACGAGGTGTTACCAGGCAAGCTGAAAGGTGTGCATTGTGTAGCGTGAGTAAGGCCTTCTAGAAAAGCCGTCAGGGAGCGTGTGCGTAGGAGGGTGTCGTTGGTGAGTGAGCGGTTGGAGAGTGAGCAGGGAGGAGAAAGCATCGGAGAACAGTCTGAGGGGGCATCGGAAGACTGATGCACAGATTGCAGACTTCAGTATAAAATTCACATTTTACCAAAAGGTGGCTACCAAACAGAAGTGATACAGTTAATTTTAATGTCAGGAAATACGCTATTAATAATGCATTCCATTGAAAGGAAGTAGTGCAATATATACTGAGACATTATATGTGAGAAAGTAACAAAACACTGTGGAGATAGTTGTTTATTTTGTGTCAAGATATCGCTACAATAACTCTACTACTTGACAAATTGGATACAAATTGCAAAATATCAATTTGATGAAGAAGAATATACAATTTACTACAGAAAACTGAATGTATGTTGTTACAACAACTGTACTGTTTGGGCCAATTGGATACAATTTACAATATACCATATTGGGGAAGAAAGATATACAATCTATTTCAGAGGATTGATTATATATACTCTGACCTTCTTTTCGTCCGGACATAAGACATGTAATGCAGTGGTGGCAAAGAAGTTGTATTATTTACTTCAAAACATGTAATGAAAACCATTCACTCGTCAGATTGTAAGAATGGAAGTTAGTTAATTGATGGTGCTAGAAATAGTGAATAGGTAAATACACCATATATGGTATTGATTTGATTCACTTTCATATATTTTTGGGACAGTCGTACTCCGTGACTATGAATGTAATTTGTATTATGAAATGTTGTTTATATTGAATTTCTTGGAAGTTTAACTGTAATTCCAAAGTTAAATAGTATGAATAGCAATTGTATCACCTCATATTGGGCCGGATGCAGAACTACGCCCGTCTTTCATAGACGGACGTAGTTCAATAAACAATAGCTACTGCACATGCATCATGTGTCTGCAGCCTCCCCAGTATCCTCTTAAATCAAAATCTTCCAGTGCTTTTTCTCCTTTTGGAGGCATTGCACCGTGGCACACCTAGCAATATCCTGTGGCACACTGATGTGCCACGGCACACTGGTTGAGGAGCACTGGTTTAGTAACTGTGATGGTTGCTAGAGTATTACCTTTATTTATATGCTACACTTGTGTTTAAGATAAATATTTTTCATAAGTACTGTTTACTTTGCTACCTAAATCTAAGTTTCCTGCTAACCTGAAACTTATTAGGAGAAAATAGTAACAGAAATAAATTTATTTTGGCTGACACTGGTGTGTAAACTCTTTGGGTTTTCTTTCTTTGATTCACCTCTCTGCATTTAAGAAAAGGATATTCGGCGATGTCGTTCAGGTGATTTCAATTCTGTAACTTGAACAAAGGCGGGTGTCACATTATGATACATGCAGAGAACCAATGAGGAGCCGTCTGTCACTTTAAAGAGCTGTGGGAGTCTATTCGCACTGCACCGTCTATATTTAACATGATGCAGGACTGGAAGATGAGTTTAGGATGAGGGCATTGTCAGGCCAGCACCGAATGTGCCATTCCCGGTACAAGTCAGTGCAGCCCTATTTGCCAGCACAGACTGTTAAAAAACGGTCAAATAGGTACAGTGGGAGGGTATAAAGTGTTACATTTTGTAATAGAAAGTCACACTAACTTGCGAGCACAACTCAGTCTCTGTTGGAAATGTAATTTCTCTTATGTTTGGATAGGATAAAATGCGTTTTGAATGGGTAGCACAAAGCGTCCGTATATGCGCAGATGACAGGAAAATTCCACACGCTAGAGAGGGGAGTAACAGGAGAGTTCACTCCCCTCTTCAGTGCGGACTGCCTGACTTGGTGCGTACGGTAAACGCATGGAGGTTGGGATCCAGTCCTTAGTATCCAGTCCCTTGAGGTCATAAAAAGGAATATTAGTTGTCTAGTTGCCATAGATGTTACAAGTTGTTACATAAAAATTTTTTTACATTTTCTTATTAAGCATCTATTTTTGCCATAGTTTTTTGTACGATTAACAATGGAATCTCACGAATCATCATTTTTTTATTTATGTGATTAATTACAGCATCGCTCTGTGATTTTTACTGCTTTGTGCTGATTCAGCACAGCACTGAGTGACTAACGCTTGTAATGAAATGCAACATGGTTTTACCCAGATGTAACTTTACAACAGTTTTCTCTCTTATTTTCAAGCCTTGAATCACGTCCAAGGTTCTGGTAGAGGGGTAGCTGAACGGGATAAGCCTGTCCCTTACCTCTTCCTTGCTCCCTGGTAGTATTTCTAATAAGCATGTTCCTCAAAAGAGTTTCAGGCAAATGTAACCTCAGACAGAATCTCTCCTACCCAAGGAGGGTGCTTGGTTTACAGTCATTTATTATTATTATTATTATTATTATTATTGGGCTGGTTCCAGAATTAAGAAATTCAGCAGATTTACGTACTAGTGTGCATCCATGCTACCAATATTTCCGCAATGGAACACAGCTACCTGATGCTGAGTTTCATATTCAGCCTCCAGATGGGGGACTGGCGCACTCACCATTGGGTAGATCCAGACCTAAGTATGTTAGCGTTTGTACGGCAGCTGCTTACGTAACATCTAGTAAAGAAAATATGGAATGTGTCTAAAAGCGCTAAGTAAAAATGCAGTGTTGGTAAAAAACTGAAGGTGGACAAAAATCTGTGTGATAACAAGTAGGGGGGGGGGTTAACACAGGGGGGGGGGCCTAAGGGATCTTCTTCCAATGCGCTCTAGATATGGTAGAACTCAACAAGATGACCACAGCGAGAGAAAAATATAAGAAACAAGTTTTAATATATAATCATGGACATACAGTATCTAAAGTAAAAGCCAACTGTACCACAAAGGGGTGTCCGAATGTATGATGGCAGGTTGGAGCGGCGGATGGATGACAGTCCCGGGATACCCGCTGCTCTCACTGCTCCCTCGTCTTCGTCTCCCAGTTAATCCGCTAATAAAAATACGCACGCAATCCGCCGTAGAAACGGATCTGTGAATACGGCCCTTAGCACCTAAATCTGGATCAGGACCATTGGGCCTGATTCAGAGATGCGATTTTTTCGCTAATTAGGTGCGTATATTTAGGATCGTAGAAAATTTGCGGGAAATGGGCGGGGGGAGGCAGGGAGATGAGGGAAAGTGGGCGAGGGCAGACACTTAGGATCTCAAATAACCGCAACTACTTCCCTTAAGATCTCAAATGACAGCGCAGAGTTAGGGTTGCTCAATGGTGGTCTAACTTTAAGATCTGCCGCTGTTTGCAAGGGGAGTGACTATTTAAACAGTGGGCTGTAACCTGCTAAGATCTGAACTTAGTTGCGTATATTTGCGATCTTTTCGCAGTCGCATCTCTGAATCACCCCCATACAGTTTAAATAGCAGCTATGCACTTTGGGTCAGATCCAGAACTAATAAAGAGAGCTGACTCACGCCACGTTCATAAGTCAGCTCTGTATAGGTACTGCGCATGCACAATACCTATACTTCCACAATGGAACGCAGTAGCCCAATGCTGCGTTCTGTGCTGAAATCAGCCTCTGCTAGTCCGACCGGGCCACTCACGGTGCATACGAGACACACATGGTGGGCGTGATTTGCTTTTTTAATTCGCACAGAGTTGCGTGTGGAATATTTAATGTAGGGTCCAGAGCACGGATCCACTATCCGCACAAAAAAGAGCAGGTAGAGTGCCCTGTTCTCATGCTTGAAGTCATGTGGATCAGAATCTCCGTACCTTAACTTCCGTTGAGGGTGCTAGTACAGAATTTCCTATGAAAGATGGATCAGGCCATTCTACTACATTAAATCTGGATCAGCTCCTTAGTAACAGCAGAAATTCAATGTTATAGTTTAGAAAAAATATTAAAAACAGTACAAAAGCGAATGGTTTCAGAATTAGAAATGTATTTATTTCCCGACTGTTCATCTAATAGTATTTTTAATGATAAATTTTGATTATGTTATAGTTCATTATCACTTAATTTGTACAGTTACAAAAAAAAATGACTGTAGTAATGGGAGTTCATCAGTGTTTATTGCTGTATTTTTGTTATTTGCTACAACAGTTCAGTATAAAAAGATGATGTAGACTTGCTTTCAGCAACCTAGAAGTGTTTTGACAAATGTAAATGCAAATGCATTCCTTAACAGAGCTATACCTGGGAGAAAACATATATTTTGTAATGAAGACAAACAAGAACACTCACTCCATGTCTGATGAATGGGTAAGATGCATAAATGTAAAAACTGTGGTAAGCTAAGCTTTATATTAAGAACCTATGTCAAAAGTTTAAAATCTTGTTTGAAATCAAGCAATTAGTAATCTTAGTTGATGGAATGTATTGACCTATTTGGTATGATGACTTAATTAGAGGAATTGCTATTTATGCAAATATGTTTTTAAAATATATTTTAAGCAGTTCTAGAAAGGAAATATGTGTGAAAATTGTGTAATCAGCTCCATGAAGCTCTGTAAGCTGTACAGACTGGCAAATGTGGAATTAAATTCATCTTTACTTAACTATTTAAAACTTTCCTGAATTATATGAAAGGGGTTGCATAAAATGTTGCTATCACTTTAATTGTCTTAAAAGGCTCATATAGTTCAATTTCAGAAATAGGGACATCCGAAAGTTCCTTTTCAGATGTCCCTATTTCAAATACCCTCCAGTTTAGAATTGTTTTATTCAGAATGGGTGAGTATGCCAATCGGATTTGGAAACACCGCCGCCGCTATCCTGCCTCCACCGCTACCACAGGGAAAGGTGAGCAACCTCTCCAGGGTGCGAAGGAGCGAGGGTTAGGATCAGGCTGCGGGAGGGGGGAGAGAGGGGGAGAGAGAGGGGGGGATGAGAGAGAGAGAGAGATCTGGGATTTTCGCAGTCCAGTCAAGTACTTTTGATGTCAGGACACGGAGAGCAAGAGCCGTCACTCACACTGCACACCTCCACTCTTCCAAGTTCACAGATCACACAAGTAAGGGTAATAGGAAAGGTACAATTTTATCTTTATTATGAGATAAAACAGGGGGAGAGAGGGGGAGAGAGAGGGGGGGATGAGAGAGAGAGAGAGATCTGGGATTTTCTTATTGCAGTCAAGTACTTTTGATGTCAGGACACGGAGAGCAAGAGCCGTCACTCACACTGCACACCTCCACTCTTCCAAGTTCACAGATCACACAAGTAAGGGTAATAGGAAAGGTACAATTTTATCTTTATTATACATTGAGATAAAACAGTATTAAAAACAGACAGGATGTATAAAAACACAAAATAAATACCAAAGCAAGTCACCAAATCCAGAGTCCGAATTGTAGATGTCCATTGGTCCAATGAAATCTAATTCATCATCACATAACACAAGACACTGCAATAACTCTCACTCATGCATTAATCCTATCCCACATAATATAAAATTACCCCACTGCAGTCTATATTGCGTGCAGCAGTTAGACTGAATTTCCTTCTAGTACTGGTCCACTTGGTCAGATTATACATTGATTGCCAATATTTTACAGAATCAAGTACAAAATCCTTTTGCTAACCTACAAGCCAGTAATAAGACTATAGCCACATACATATCCCATAGTTGCCAACTTTTACAAATGAATATCAGGGAGATTGTGAGAGCACTATCAAGGTGCTGCACCAAAGGGGTGTGTCCTGTATCACCAAAGAGGTGTGTCCTGTGAATAGCTCCACCCATAGCTGTATCTAGCCAGGAAAACTGTATCTAGCACTGCCAGGAAAACTATTTTACAATAAAAATGGCAGTATCAGTATTTACTGATTATTATATTGTCAGTGAATACTTTCAGTACTATCTTTATAGAAAAGATAAAAGTGACACTGCAGCTGAGTCTTTCATTACATCTTGGCCCTCCATGAAATTGGCCATCTTCTTAGACCTCAATGGATGAAATTAGAATCAGGGAGATTACCAAACACTTCAGGGAGTCAGGGAGATTACCCAATCTTCAGGAAGTCTCCCTTATATTCAGGGAGAGTTGGCAACTATGACATATCCTCACTCATCTCAAGATACAGTATACTCAAGCTCACTCTCTCAGCTCTTCACAGGATCTAAACCAGTGTTGGCTAACCTGTGACACTCCAGGTGTTGTGAAATTACAATTCCCATCATGCCTTGTCAGGTATCTGCTATGCTTTTGCAGTTAAGGCATGCTGGGACTCGTAGTATCACGACACCTGGAGTGTCACAGGTTAGCCAACACTGATCTAAACTCTACTCTACACCTAATAAATGCTCTTATTCCCAGTTACAAGACTTTTACCAGGCTGCACTCAATGGGCTGGATCCAGACCTTGTTAAGTGCATGAACTTAGTTACTCAAGGGCTAAACCATGTTCATTTCAGGGGAGTCATATTTAATCTTAGTAGTCTGTAAAAACACGCAAACAGTATTAAAGTTGAGAGGTGATGTTTCCTATCCCAAGTCTAAATACTAGTGTAATAGTAAAGCTGGTCAATATATGTGTGTAGTAAGCAATTTAAAGATATATTCCTGCATGCAAAGAATACAATTAACTTGACTCCCCCTGCAATCAACATGGTTTAGCCCAGGAGTAACTAAGTTCATGCACTTAACAAGGTCTGGATCCAGCGCAATGTCTGGAATAACCTTCCTTGTCCATTAAAACTATTCTCTACGCTCCAAACTTTCAAGCCCTCCCTTAAATCTCACCTCTTCAAAAAAGCTTACCAAATTCTTCAACCTACTGCTTAACATTTGCCTATTCAATTCACTTAGCAATCCAGTTTTCCTTTTTGTTACATGATTAACACAAACTTTGAAACTTTTCTCTCCATACTAAAAATTCCCTTCAGTTCTGCTACTAACATTGCTGTGTGACTGGATTATACAGAGCACTGTGCACTTTTACCATACAACCTGGCTGGTTCATTGTGTGATTTATAGCACTTTCCCTTATGTATCAATTCCCAATGTCCAAAAGATTATAAACTTGCAGACAGGGCCCCTCATTTCCACTCAGTCTGTTTGTCACTACCCAGTTTTGTTTTATAATGATTGTTAAAATTGTAAAGAGCTACATAAAATGATAGGTGCTATATAAAAACCTGTTAATAAATAAATAGTTTTATTTTGGCAAAACTGAACTTAAGAAAAAGTTAGAACAGGTTTAAAACTATTAAGAACTGTTTTGGCCATGGGTTGTTAACGGTAAACGATAAATTTAAAGTGGCAACCAGATGTTTAATGTATTTGTTGAATACGTTAGACATATGGTAGATGTATTTGTTAAATGTACTCATCCGACATTTAACATTCTATGAGCTAGAACCGCGTCCAACGTATTTGATGTTCCACTGTATTGTTACCCAGATATGGCTAAAACTGTTTGAATATTCACAGACCGGGATGAATTGTGATATAATCTTTTAAAGTAGCAACATTTCGAGGCTCTCATGTTTTTTTTCAGAATATTCTTTGGGAATATTCGACAAACTGGATTGACAACCATTTTCACAGTGGTTTGAGAAACTATTGAACGTTTCAGAATTGCAAGTTAAGCTATAATTCAGAAGCAAAAAATTTAAAATTGTATCATTAGAAAAAAAGAGATCAAATGTATGTTATCCCTAACAAAAGTATGATAAAAGAACATACAATCAATCAGCAGAGGAAAAGCTTTGACAGACATAGTAAGAAATTAAATCTTGCTAAATATTGTGCTCTTTATAATTATAAGACAAGAAAAGGCATCTTTTGGCTCTTTTTACATTGCGCTTTAGATCCTCAGCTAGGAATTTGTGATCAGATCTACTCTATGCGCATCCATGCAATTGTTCCTCTAACCAATGCCCTCCTGAAACTAAGAAAGTTTGGGAACTACTGGATTAGGAACATTTAAATAAAAAAAAAGTTTTATTCTGGGGGTTTAAATTTGTTATTATTCAAAATAAGAATCTTCCACAGCCTTTAAAGTCCCCAAATTCTCTTAGAAACCCTATCTTGTTTCTGCATGTTACCCTACACCTCTACACTAGAATGCTCTCACAATGATTGCAAATGCCACTCAGAATCACAGTCTCTACTGATAACTGATAACCAAGATAATCATTTATTACATATGTAATACACCAATATTTGTGATACTGTACTCAGGGTCCCCTGATACACATACTGTAGCTGCCTATTCACAACTGACACAGAACCTTTATCTCAGGTTAACATTTCTGTATGGTTGAAAAATGACATTTTAAAAGATTCCTATATCAAAATCTTCCAAGTTATATTTACTGATATTAGTTTCCAGCTGTCTCTTTGTTTGGAAAATGTGTTATTCATAGATGTCTAGGAATTGTCTGATAACAGCACATTGTAACATAAGGACTGGTATAAGGCATGCTGTATTTTTTAAAAATATGGTGGGAGGTTAACCCGACATCACATAAAGCACTGTAATTTCCACAATAACATTGGTGTTCACAGACATAAGCACAGAAAGCATGTATCTGAAAGCTACATTAAAGCAGTGATCCTAGTGGGGTGGTATACAGTGGTATGCCATACCTCTAAATGGCTAGATTTACTAAACTGCGGAAAAGGTAAAGTGGAGATGTTGGACCTAGCAACCAATGAGATTCTAGCTCTTGCTTTCCTATTGTATACTAGAGAATGTCAGCTATAATCTGATTAGTTGCTATGGGCAACATCTTCTTTTTTCCTTTCTGCAGTTTCGTAAATCTGGCCCTAAGACTTGTCTGTTGGTCAAAATAGAATTCATGAACATTTAATCATTTGTTTATTTATATATCAAATTTTATTCAGTATGGTTCATAGTAAGTATTATCAAATTGCGGGAGGCTCAAGCAATCCAACGAGTTTAAAGGGGACATCACTCCCAAAGGGCCTGATCCAGAACTACGCCGATGTGCTGTGCATACTAACACACAGTGTATCGGCATACACTCCCCATGTGGCTGCTGTGATTACACACTGTTACGCCGGCTGAAGGCTATCCTAACTTCAGCTGGTGTAACAATGGGTAATTACGCCGGCCACAGAAGCGTAAGTGGCCAAACCCGCCCTCCATCCCTCATTACCTTACCTCCCCCCGCCTTCCTTCCTTAACTGTTGCATAGTTACAGCGAGGAACACCACCTCAACTGTAACTACGCAACAGTTAGGGCAGGCAGCATAAGTGAAGTGTCATTATGCAGAGAGGTCGTTAGTAGCAGGAAGTGCTGGAGATTGATTGCACTTGGTAGGGCCGTCTCTGTGGATGAGCATATTGATGCAGCAGGGTTTTATGAAACAGATCCCCCTGAAAGTGTATGGAGGCTTCGTGCAGCTGATCGGGACGTCAGATCGGTCTGCGATTCATTTGTGGACGAGAGGCGGGAGTGGGGTTTTTACCCCCCCGTTCTAAAAATATTATCGCTGCATGTTCTTTAGAACCCACCTGTTTTATTTATCTCTGGCACCTGTTAATATTTGAACCACGTCCAGGGGAATCTACCTCCATCAACAAGCCTCTTCTCCAACGGAAGAATTAAAACTCCTTTATCACCGCAGCAGTTGATATACGGCGCATCTGGAATCACACGGCGCCGAAATTCTGAACTGTGAGACCTTCATCTATATACTTTTTCCAGGATTGTCAAGACTCTTTCTGTCCAATTGGTTTTGTATAAGTTATATTCGGTATCCCTATAACTGCAACTTTGGTGGTAGGACTGTTTTTACCCTGCAGGTCTTTTGTTATGAACTTTTTTCTTTCTTAGGAATATTCCCAACTTGGACTTTTATATATTTGATTTTTCATGGCACCATTGGAGATGAGTTTACGTTTTTAAGTCAGAATTTTGTCATAAGAAACATTCTAGGATTTCATTTTTTATTTTTTATTTTTTTTCGTACCTTATAAAAATTTGTCTTCACGTTTGTAAGAATCTTTGCACCAGAATTACTATATCTTTTATATTGCACTGTTATGTTACACTACATATCAGAGGTTTTATATATTTTGTAGATAGTTATTTTTTCCCCAGTTTCCCCCCCTTTCTTCATTTATCCTCCCCCCAGGCGCCCATACATTCACCCCCTTGTTTTATACATTAGGGACGCCAGATCCTAAGGAACGGGTTTCCCTAGCTACGCCGGGCAACATCTACCCAGCACATGCGCAGATCGGCAAAACTGCCGATCTTACGCATACGGTCGCCGTAACTACGGTGGCGGCCATAGTTCTGGATCAGGCCCAAAGAGTTTAAATTAAATCACGTTAAATTCTTAACCCTCTGATTCCCTGCTCTTCCCACTGCTCTAATTGAAAAACTATACCTAGTCACTCCCTTCTGCAAGTTTCCACATCCTCATTTCTAATTTTCTACTTCATCCACTTCATTAAACTACATGAGTTATAATATTTAACTGATAACTAAATCTGGAAAACTATTATTTATTTTCCTTTCCTTTTTATTTCATTATTTTAATTTCCAAAGAAATGTGTTTGACTGTTATTTAAGGAAAATGATAATAATAATGATGGACCAAATTCAGAATTGCGTATGACAGCCAATTTACGCTTCAGAAGTACTCTGTGCATGCGTCCTGCACAGCATGATCACATGGTGGGATTAGGAGGTATTTAAATCATACAGTAAGAGCTTGGTTAAGCCCTTACATATGTCCCTTTTTCCTAAAGGGCCATTCTCTTCCAGCCAGTTTCGAACTGGCTAAGAATTTGATTGCTTTTGCCTTGCAGAGCAAAGCAATCGATCCCACAGCGAAGACAGAGCTCCGAATAGTAAATCTAAATTTAACCCCAACCCTATAAGACAGCATTCACTGCTCTATTATGCACCATACCATTACACACAGAGGTGTATGCTTAAAAGTTAAAGTTGCGTCCAGGACATGGAAGTTCTGTATGTGCGAGGGCACTCCTCTAGGGTTGCACTTAGTTTAAGTTCACTTCTGCTGCGGAAACTTACAAGCGAATTGCATGCTTAATTCTAGATCCAGTCTAATATTATTAATATATTAATAGTTATATTGGGCCAGATCCTAAATTACATTAATTGTGCGTTTTCCTATCACTATGATCAGAAAAGCTTCCCTTCTGATACTGCAGCCTATGCATGGGTGTAGCAGTACCAGAATGTACCAGGACAGAATTCTGGATGTAGAAGGTCCATATCCATCCTGGGAAGTATTCTGACTGTGGGGCTGGAAAGAGCTGGAAGCTCCATGGGCTGGGGGAGAGATGTAAATTGTACAGCAAGGGCTGGCTTCATCCTGGGTGAGGTTTGCTGAATGTAGATTGCCAGCAGTATGCATTGTAGAAAGAGGCAGTGATGCGACTCCTGGGGTCAGATTTACTAAGCTGTGGAAAAGGAAAAGTGGAGATGTTGCCCATAGCCACCAATCATATTCTAGCTAACATTTTCTAGTATGTAATAGAAAAGTGAGAGTTAAAAATAGATTGGTTGCTATGGGCAACATCTCCACTTTTCCATTCTCGCAGCTTAGTAAATCTGGACCCTGGTGTTCCAAAGGAAATTACCCTCTCCTAACACTAAACCTTCGTATCCCACAGCCTAACCCTTACCCTCAATCCCCCACAGCCTAACCCTAACCGTCCATGCCCTGCAGCCCAACTATAACCCTTTGTACCCCACAGCCTAACCCTAAGCCCCACATCCTAACACTAACCTTCCCCTTAAGCCCTAACCTTATATCGTCCGTAACTGCTGCAGTCTGTAGCTATTGAGAATGGAGAAATAGGTTCCCGTTCCCAATAGCAATTTTCTATTTTCAGTTCCTTTCTAACAATGATATAGGGGTATATTTACAAAGGGCGAATTTTGGCTGCGAATTCAATTCACAGCATCTCGCCGTGATTTTCAGGCGATTTTCAATGTGAATTCACTGTATTCACTAACTTGTGATTTTGAAGCGAATTTTTGAAACTCACGAGAGTTGCTGTGAATTATGTACCCATTAATAGTGGTGAATTGAAATTCACAGGCGCTGTGAGTTCCTAAGAGTTAGTGTTAAATATAGGATTTCCTGTTTTCCTTGTAACTCATGTGAATTGAGGCTAAATCGCCATGATTTAACATACTCTGGCGAGATGTGTGAGTGTGTAGTTTATAAAAACCCTCCGTGGCCTCCATTTTAGTGGACATTATTAGTTTTATTTCATCTGTTGAAGTTTGGATGTGTCTGAAGACTTTGGTTGTTATAAAACTATTTCAAACCTGTTTATTACAGCCTATCTGCACATGGAAGCGCCACAGATCCACCACTTCACCACTCAAAAGTTAAATAAATGTATTAATCACATATAAAATATTAAAACTTCTAGGGTCACAATGTTATATTGTAAAGTGTGTTCCGGCTGGCTGGTCCGGATACACTAGTTTGTAAATTGCACTGAACCCAATTGTAAGCATAAAAATATATATTATAAAAATGACCTATGCACGGGTCTGGCAGCTTAATTAAATGAATTACAAATATTACAATAAAAGTAAACGTGCCAACATAATCCTTTATGTGCTAATTATAGACTCCAACGTGTGTATCTCCAGTTATTGCAAAAAGTCACTCCGTGTTTGCAAAAAGTCACTCCGTGTTACCAATTCCACAGTATTAATTAGCTATTGGCGAAAATATAAGAGAACTCTGGTACCACAAATGAGATCCGAAAGAGTAGCGCTTATTCCAGACTGGTGTGTTGACCAGCTAATACACCAGAGTAAGCTCACTCGGTGATCGATGAATCGATGGATGTCCAGAAGCAATAAATTGGATAAGTCCACCACAGATCCACCACAGGTCCATTCTGATGCGTTTCTTCACTTACTAGCGATTTCTTCAGAGGGGAATGGATAGTACTCCTTGTAAAATCTCTCTTATATGTGCTTCAACAGGTGATTTCCCTAACGTTGATCATGTGCAGGTAAATCAGCAGACTGCTCAGGAGACACCCCTTAAAGCCTCCAAAATAGCTGCTGTGAAACAACTCCCCCTCTCAGCTGCTGCTCCCAGACATGCTCCCAAACAGTACAATGCTGTTTATTACAGTATTATGTAAGTATTAACCTTTATGATTACCAAATGTAATTCTTGTATATTGTGTTGTTTCATTAGACAAAGCATATTGTGTGTTCTGTCCCTCAGTAAATGTGATATATATGCAAGGCCTACATGTTACACAGTCCCGACCACACATGTTGACCTGCTAGCATCATTGCATTAAGTCACACTAGTCAAAGATTTGCATATGAAAGTTTTTATTGTTTGTATAGAGTACATGGTTTAGTTAAATAGGAATAGAAATTTCAAAAGAACTTTGTTCAAAATGAATGCAAGTCATAGAGTAAATCAAGCTGGGTTTTTTTGGCTGTAGCATGTCAAACCCAGGCCCCTCACAGGATCCTGCATCTGTGTCTGATGCTGCTGTTGTTCCGCTTGCAAGGACCAAAAGTCCTGCCTTTTATAGGACACATATGGCTGTAATCACTTAACATGGTGATTTTTACCCAATTCGCATGGAGCCAAGGGCGAATTATAAAACGGCGATTTGATGGCGATTTCACTGTGAGTTTGAGAAATCGACCTTTGTGAATACAGTGAGCTGTATGTCTAACATTGGAAAAATCACACTGGCGAATTTATGGATGGTGATTTTCCAGAGGTCAAAACTCACGTGAGTTTACCTTTAGTGAATACGGTGATTTGATATTCACTGCAAACTCACAAGAGTTGCAAATTCGCCCTTTGTAAATATACCCCATAGTCTACATTCAGCATCCCCTTCATCCCTTACGTATAATTCACATTTCCGCACTGCCCCTTCCCTTACATGGGAACAATGTCAACATTTTGAGGCAGGGTCCCTGAAACATAACTATCATAAGATTACAATGTAACCTATTTATTCAAACGGTATACATTTTGTAGGATTAAAAATATAATTTAGGTTAATTGAAATAAAAAGATTACTTATTTGATACCTCATTTTCCGTATACATAGCTTTGAAATAATCTTGCACTTGGGTCAGGATAACTGAGGAAGAAAGCACCGACTATATATTTAATGTATCATTTATTTCTATTTATATTGATGTTATTATTCCCACCATGTTGTATCACTTGATATCTGAGATTTAAGGTTAAAAACCATCCTACTGGTTAGTGAGCCTTTGTTAGTCATATGTTCCTGCGTTTTTACCATTATAAGGTTTAGGGCACTTTTTTTGCCATATGTTCCACCAAACCTATTCACCTCTTAGATTTGTAATTTAATGTTTCACTTGTATATCATCAGCACCTTAACTGTATCACTTATTGTCACATTATATTTATTTTTTTATTTATTCATTGAAGTTTTAATATTAATAAAACTGTATCATATGATGTATTTCTCAGGTCTTCTTATAGAGCAAACAAAAGAAAAACCATCTGTATATACAAATATAAGACCATCATCGGTATTTTGAGATCAAGGGCCAGATTTACTAAACTGCGGGTTGGAAAAGTGGAGATGTTGCCCATAGCAACCAATCAGATTCTAGCTGAAATTCTCTAGTATGTAAAAAGAAAGTGAGAGCTAGAATCTAATTGGTTGCTATAGGCAACATCACCACGTTTCCAAACCAGCATCTTAGTAAATCTGGCCCCAAGATTTTCTGTTTATCATGGCAACCAGATCCTCTGTCATAATAGGGATCTCATCACCCATCAGCTGAGACTTAGTGCTGGAAGGCATTAAACCCAGATCAGTAGCATAAGAGGAGCATCACTTGAGAAAGGGCTTCCCATCCTTTTTGCTCCTTCTCCTCTCTGTGGCTGACTCCTTTCCCACTGACTGTCTTTCTGTCTGGACCTCAATATTTACCAGCGCTGCCCGCTAAGAGCTCCGTCTAGCCAGACTTTTTTTTCACTATTGACTCCACACAATTGTGTTTAAGGAAGGAGATTGTTTATTTCCTTATGGTTTTTTTTTGTATTTTTGTTTATTTTATATATATTGTTAATTTGTTTTATGATGTGGAAGTAAAAGTTTGTGTTTTAAAACATATTCTTTTGGCTGTTTCCTGTTGGAGATTTAGGTATTGGTCTAATACATTGCACTTTAAATTCCTGCACCACAGAGGACCTACAGTAGCTCCATCATAATTTATGCCGCTTTTATATTGTTTAGCACATTAAGTGTTTTTGCTTGTTCATGTGGTCTGCAATCAGCGCCAATCTCTTTTCTTCATTGACTATTCAGTGATTGTATACAAAAATTGTAATTGCGCACAGATCCAAAGTCATAATTAAATAATAATAATAATATTCTGGATTGCCCTTCTTTCCTTATGGTTTCTCCAAATGCAGATTGTGAAATATTGAAACTAGTGATGTTTCAGACTAAGAAATACATACTAGTTCAAAAAACAGGATGGCACAGCAACACTGAATAGGTTATAAGATGTTAAAATGTATATATATTCATATATGCGTCTAGATTTATATGTTATGGAGTTTGATCTCTGATTATTTCAAATATTCAGTTATGGTTGGTTAATGAGATGGAATGTTTTGTGGAGCCACTAAAAGTTGGGCAGCCTATCATTTTGAAATGCTTTTGCTTTTAAATGTATTTTCTACATATTAAATATATTTTTCTATTGGTTTAAAAAGAATTTTAAGTCAATCTTTAGATTGTGTTGTGTGCAGGCTCCTAGGAGACAAAGCAGTTTGGCTAAAAATACATCGTTTCCTCCATTAGGCAAGAAGTCAGTAAAGCGAACTTTTTGCTTTTGAATAATTCTATCTAATATCTTTTTCTATTTCAATAGAGGCAACAATTTCTTTTGACTTTTGACTTACTTGCATTATTTCTTACTATATATATATATATATATATAGCTTA
>WWET01003339.1:86615-104268 GCA_011038615.1 Limnodynastes dumerilii | reverse complement strand
CAATCTCAGAGAGACTTTAAACCACATATCCAAAATGGAGGCAGCTACAAAATCAGTTTATAAAGTAATATATATGACCGGTGCACAAGGCAAGGGGAATTTGTACAAAAAACAAGACATGGCCTGGCACTCTAGCCATTACTCAGTTACTAATCATAAACTTCTATCTTTAAAATAAAAATCAGAGAATTAGTTACAAATATCTGCAGATACGTGATAAGCTGTTCGCCACTTACAAGGCTTCTCTGTTGAACGGTCCTGACTCTAATCTTAACTCTAAATAGAGCCCCAACTTTGGGTCACATATCCATTATCTTTCTAAACCAAGAGAATATCTCACATGGAGATTCCCAGGTCTCCCAAACTGCCACTCTGAGACAGATAATTGTAACTAATTCTCAGATTTTTATTTTAAAGATAGAACTTCATGATTAGTAACTGAGTAATAGCTAGAGTGCCAGGCCATGTCTTGTTTTTTATATATATATTTATATGTTCAAGGTAGGTGGCAGTCAAATTATAGGCTATGTTAGAGCAAAAGTGCTTATGTGCTCAGCTCACAGAAATTGCTTCTGTAATGTAGAAGATAAATTAATCGTGCGGCGGTCCAAGTCTTTGTAAATAAATACACTTTAATCAGAGGATTAGATATGTTTACTATTTATTACACTGTTTATCTATATGTATATTCCCTGATAACAGTTCAAAATAAATGAAGTGAAACAGCGGATCTAATCCTTTGATTGAAGTGTATTATTATTTAATAGTTTGTCCCTGTGGTCTTTAATATATTGTTAGACTGTCCACTATTTAAAAGAAAGGAATGGTACTACATACATCAGTCATAAGGGCTGCTCTAGTGGGCAAAGAGTCTGAAGAGCCAGTGGCTAGACATTTCACCCATTTTAAACATAATCTATCTTCACTCAAATTCAAAGCCATTGACCATGTCCATGTGCCACCATTAAGAAAAGGCGGGGATCGAGACCGGAAACTTATCAAGCTTAAAACTGCCTGGATTCACAGACTGAACACTGTTGTGCCTCAAGGCCTTAATGAATATTTGAGTTTTAATTGCTTATTATAACCAACTTAAGTAAAATAGGAAGTCATCTGGTCCTTATTGCACTTCAAGCATGTTGATCCAGTATAGACATTAGTGGGATTAGCTGGATTAACTATGATGAATATTTGCTACTATGAAATTCTTTCCTTTTGGTATTCATGTAAATATATTCACTTTTATTTTTATGGCAGCTATATTCTGATATCTTTACTTGATAATTAATTATTCCAGTCACTACATTAAAGCTTTGTTATGTGACATGGTTGATACGTATACGTTTTCTCTATTATGGCTATGTAATTACATTTCCCAGGACTAGTCATTAAAGTTCAACTACATTAGAGTCCTAATCCATCCATTTCTTCAAACGGTTTCTATTATGGCTTGTTGTAATAAGGTGCCCTGTTTGGCTTGCCATGATATGGTTAATTTTAAACTATTTTGTTGAAGTCTGATACACAATCAATGAAATGATTGAAAGTGCCCCACACCGTACCTTCACCGTACCTGAAAAACACATGTCAATATATTTGACATGTGTTTTTCTCTATACAAAATGCCAGCGCAGCATGTCTTGAATGCTTAGCATGGCTGCGCTGATAGAACTACAAGGCTCAGCATTGCTGAGCCTTGTAGTAATATCAGCATCAGCATGTTAAGCCTTCTAAGTATGCTGCGCTGTCTCAGTTTCCGAAAATCACAGTGTTAAAAAAACATAAAAAAATACAGTAACATACATGTGTGCATTAAAAAAACATTTACACTGCATAATATTCCCCCCTAATGTGTTAAATTACCCCCGTTGCTCACCGTGTATTTTACCAAATGTGTAGTAATGTAGTGTGTTACATAAATGAAATAAAAAAAATTCAGACTCACTGTTTAGCTGTCATCATTCTTAGGACGAGTTGCTTGGAGTTTCTTTCTTCTTTGCAGGTCATCTTCTCCAGTTGCTAGCAGAATCTTGTCCGGTTGATTGAAGATGCAGCTCTGGTCCTCTCTTCTGCTCTTCGGTCTCTTCCGGCACTTGCCCCGGCGACAGGCTCCTTCCTCTTCTTCGGCGCCTCTCCTAATAACCATTCGGACACTAGAGGGCGGACTTTTATAGTACTTATGACGTCATAAACACTAGAGCGCTCACTAGAGCCCCCTAATGTTAATGACGTTATATTTTCTATAAAATGCTGCTCTCTAGTGACCGAAAGGTCATTAGGAGCGGCGCCGAAGAAGAGGAAGGAGCCTGTCGCCGGGGCAAGTGCCAGAAAAGGCTGTAGAGCAGAAGAGAGGACCGGAGCTGCATCTTCAATCAACTGGACAAGATTCTGCTAGCAACTGGAGAAGATTATCTGCAAAGAAACGAGAAACTCAAAGATGACAGCTAAAGTGAGTCTGAAAATTTTTTATTTCATTTATACAACACACACTATATTACTACACATTTAGTACAACACATGGTGGGCAACGGGGGTCATTTAACACATTAGGTGGGAATATTATGCAGTGTAAAAGGATTTTTAATGCACACATGTATGTTACTGTATTTGTGTATGTTTTTTAACACTGTAATTTTTTATTCGGCAACTGAGACAGCGCAGCATACTTAGAAGGCTTAACATGCTGATGCTGATATTACTATAAATGCTGAGCCTTGTAGTTCTATCAGTGCAGCCTAGCTAAGCCTTACAAGCATGCTGCGCTTTGTGTTTTTTTTTTTTTTTTACAGAAAGCGACAGGGATTTCTCAATGAAAAATTGATGTGCTTTTCTATTGAAAAGCACAGCTATTTAGCTTTTGAAAAATCGATGTATCTTGACGAATAATTAAAATCGCGGGGAAAAAGCGACGATTAGTGAATACCGTGATTTTAACTTAAAAATAACAGGAAAATCGTGGCGAGACCAGTCGCTTTGTAATCGCTTGAAAAAAATCAACTTTTGTAAATATACCCCCCAGAAGTCCAGTAATCACCAGTGAATGAAACTACACAAAAGCTGTGTAAGGAAGACACATCTGGATGTGCTTGCTAGATATTGACTGAATGTCTATATACAGTTCTGGGACTGACCGTTTAGCTGACTCTGTGATATAGCTATGCTATAATGAACAAAGGAAGCAGTTGACAAATGCACATTATTATCTTATAGTATAAATAAACTAGATTTACCAAACCGCATAAAAAGGCAACATAATGTATAACGTATTTATAGAATTCAATCTAATGCCTTTCTTTGTCTATGGGCCTCATTTAAATAAAACGATTTTATGCTGCGATTTAAAATCGTTCTATCTCGCCGCGATTTTGCAGTGATTTTTTGGTTTAAATCGCGGTATTCACCGCTATTTAAATCAAATCACACGAGTTGCTGCGATTTTTAAACTGCTAAATCGCAGTGGCTGCATGGCTGAAAGCCTTAGCCATGCTGTGTTGATAGAAGTACAGGGCTCAGCATTGCTTAGCCTTGTAGTAATATCTGCGTCAGCATGGTAAGACTTCTAACCACGTGGCGCTGCATGTGCTGTGTAAAAAAAAATACAGTGTTCAATAAACATATGCAAATACATAACAATGTGTCTGTGTGACAAAACACATATTCCCTGACTAATATTAACCCCAAATGTGTTAACTTACCTCCAGTGGTTCGTGTCCTATACTAAGTGTACTGTAATGTAGTGTTTGTGTCCTCTGTCTTGGGAAGCCTTGCTAGATGAGAAGAATCTTCTGTTGATTGAAGAGGGCTCCCCAGTCTTCTGCTCCGGCTCTTCTGGATCTTCTGCACGGCGC
This sequence comes from Limnodynastes dumerilii, assembly GCA_011038615.1. Taxonomy (NCBI): domain Eukaryota; kingdom Metazoa; phylum Chordata; class Amphibia; order Anura; family Limnodynastidae; genus Limnodynastes; species Limnodynastes dumerilii. The sequence goes on along the minus strand of WWET01003339.1, from coordinate 100,420 downwards.
TGACAGTCTCCTTCTCCTCTTCTTTGCTGCTCCTAATGACCATTCGGTCACTAGAGGGTAGCCTTTTATTTGAATGATGACGTCAGAGGCCAGAGTGTACCTGACGTCATCAGTCAGGGAATATGTGTTTTTTCACACGGACACATTGTTATGTATATGCATATGTTTATTGAACACTGTATTTTTTTTTTACACAGCACACGCAGCGCCACGTGATTAGAAGTCTAACCATGCTGATGCTGATAGAACTACAAGGCTAAGCAATGCTGAGCCCTGTACTTCTATCAGCACAGCATGGCTAAGGCTTTCAGCCATGCAGCACATTTTTTTTTTATTTTTACATACACAAAAACACGTCAAGTCTATTGACATCTGTTTTTGCTTGTCCGGGACGGCTCCATTAGCCGCAAATCGCATTTCTTCAAATCGCCTTTAGTGAATACCATGATTTTTTTTCCCTATTTTTTCAATGGCGATTTTTTTACACACTCAAATCACGCGATTTGAGCCTTTCTGAATACCGCAATGTGACTTCAGAGGCTCTAATCACGCGATTTGTGGTGATTTGCCTCAAATCATTTTTTGTAAATGAGGCCCTATGCCCTATATAAATCTATGATATAACTTGATATAAGCTTTAGCCTAGATTTACTAAACTGTAGTAAAGGAAAAGTGGAGATGTTGCACATAGAAACCAATCAGAGTGTCGCTCTCACTTTCCTATTAAATACTAGAAAATCTCATTTTATAATCTTATTGGTTGCTATGGGCAACATCTCCACTTTTCCTTTTCTTCTGTTCAGTAAATCTAGCCTAAAGCTTATATCAAGTTATATCATATGTTTATATAGGGCATAGACAAAGAAAGGCATTAGATTGAATTCTATAAATACGTTATGCATTTTGTTATGCAAATATTAAACATTCAACCATAGATTTTAACTAGTTTCAGGTATCTAAACTAAATAAAATAACACATTTATGTACTCTGGACAAATTTATGTACTATGGACAAATTAAGGATGATAAATGGGGATTCAGTGCAGTTCCTTACACGTTTTAATCTAAGTGACTTTACAGAGTATATGTAAGCATTGCTGACCTTTCATTGAAATAATTGAATCTATCCTTCAACCGAACCCAGACAGAGAACAATCCCACACTAATTATCAGCCATTATTGATTTTGTAATTTCATTTGTCTCTTGAGCATTAAGGATTCACATTCAGAGGAATTTTTTAAATAAGGACCCTGCTTTGTCGCACATCTCCTGGATAAAGGAGCCCGTACAACAGTATTATCTGTGGCTGAAAGATGACTACAGCTAAAATGCTAACTCCTTTATGTAAAAGAGCTTCTGAACTTAATTACAAACAGATATGTAAAGGTTCCAGCTGCTTATCAAGAGAAAATACATTGGTTGATGGGTCCTTAACATACACACCAGAACCCCAGTAAACACCATTAAAGAGATACCATAAAGTTGAATTAATTTTACAAACAGCATTGAATTCTGGTATGTACAATCCTTTAAAGGTTATTTAGGAGTTTTAATAAGTTGTTTGCATTATCTAATCCCTGCTAGAAACACCAGTACTTTACTGCAAGGTCCCCATGCATGATCCATCAAATATACCATAGATGTCGGGGCTAGCTGGCAACTCTTAAACTGAGTCAGACCACTAGAGTATGAGCCAGCACAGAGGTTAGACACAGTTTCTAAATGGAATTAGAGAGAATAAGAGGTGGTGACCTTAATGAGGTTAGTAAAAGCAGAGTAAGAAGTTGGTGGACAGTTGCAGCACCATTTCTGTATGCCCACAATTGCAATCACATGGTTTCTGAGCATGCTCAGTGCAAAACCAAGATGAGAAATTGTACACCTTCGAACCTATGATTACCTCTGGATAAGCCCCAAAGCTTTTAGTCTTCATTGTACAAATATGATTAAACTTTTGTCCTAGACAATGCACCAAAGTGATGACAACTTTTTCAGTGACCAGAGCCTAGATTTACTAAGCTGCAAGAAAGGAAAAGTGAAGATGTTGCCCATAGCAACCAATCAGATTCTAGCTCTCACTTTTCTATTACATATTAGAAAAAGTCAGCTAAAATCTGATTGGTTGCTGTGGGCAATATCTCCACTTTTCCTTTCCCATAGCTTAGTAAATCTGGCCCCAGGAGTCACTGTTAATGCAAAATTTCATTCTTTATACTTAGGCCAACAAAAGATCAATTGACATCCAATTGATTCCAGCCATCAGATAATGGCAAAGCAACTTTCTCTCCCATGAATCCATATTTTAGCCAGCAAACATTAGAATACACTGGTGGTTTTTTTAACACAACTAGAAAAGCACCTACTGTACTTTCCTGTAAAAGCTAACTGAAAAATGTCACTCAGCAGTCAGCATTAACCCCTCTATGCTAAAGATCTCTATAAAAGAATTTTTAGCTGTTTGTAAAAAAAAAGTTTTAATGTATTTTTAAACTGAACAAAACCAAGAAAAGAAAAAAACGGGTAACATATCTCTACATGAACGATGGGTAGAAAAATATACAATTCATAATCACAGACATGAAAAAAGAATAATCTATTCTCTCCTGCTACTACTAATCTTATCAGCACAGTATGGCTTGCTGCATATTTGCATAAATAAAAATGTATACATGTATACACTGCATCAGTAGCTGCTGTAAAATGCTGATATGTCACACACTAAAAATGGAAAGTTTAATTTTTTTTGGGGGGGGAGGGGGGATCTGTTATGTAGTTTATTTTCCACAGTTATGTATTTATCTAATGTGGACAATACCAGCAGGGCCAGCTCATGTCCTGTTCAAGCAGAGCAACCCAACAGGGTGCTGAGAGATACGAGGGTGCACCCACATGGCTGTTCCACACCAACAGCATAATATTATGCACCAATGGGCTGTACAGGCTTTCTGGCACTTTTGCACTGTTACCTGCGTACAGTAGCTGCAGAAAGCCTGCATATCCCATCGGAGGGCTATCAGATGGGACCTCAAATTTTTTTAAATGCATTCTGGAATGCTGCATTTATTGCATAGTGCTTAGAAGGATGCAATCTGTACTGTATGGTGGTCTCTGGGATGCAGTCTGTATGGTATAGCAATGTCTTTGGACCGGACACAGAGTTAGGTACATTAGGCTAGTTACGCATGCGAGGTGCGTAAGTTGCCTGATTGGACTGGATGGCGCATGCTACGCTAGTGTTACATTCAGTGCTTTTTTTTGTAAGAAAAAAGGTGCCGGAACTCACATCAAATCACGCACGGCCACACGACCAATCACAAGCCGAGCAGTGCCATCACAACCCGCGCGGACGAAGTACGCATGCATCAGACTCAAAACACAAGCAGCCTGCACGCATTCTTTTAATCATTTTGCGCTTAAACTTTTAAAACTTGGGAAATCCGTCGAAAAAAGGTGCCGGAACTCCATTCCAGTGCGTTCTATGACAAAAAGAGCACTGGATACGTTAATAACATAGATCCATACGATGCCATTTTAATAGACATGGGTTGTGCTTCTCCTCCGCCCGCTAAAGTGGCTGGGGGGAGAATGGTAATTGTACAGTGTGGGAGGGGCAGTATCAACGGTCATACGGATCCCACATCCCACAGAATTTTGTGGACAAGCAGATTCAAGGAGACAAGCTAGAGTAGTCCAGCAGACAAGCTGGAACCTATGGATGAGTAGACACAGGAAGGGACTCGCTGTAAGCTGTAATTCAACAGACAGGCTGGAACCTGTGGTTAAACAGGCATTAGGAAAGATGGGCTGGGACCTCTAGTTTAGCGGGCACAGGATGGAACCTGTGGTTAAACAGGCACTAGGAAAGACGGGCTGGGACCTCTAGTTTAGCGGGCACAGGCTGGAACCTGTGGTTGAGCAGACACTAGGACATAGGCTGGTAACTGTCGAGGAGCAGACACTAGGAGAGCCTGGAGCCTGTGAAATAGCAGAAGTAAAGTGACACCGGCCATAAGGCCGCAGACCTGGTTGTAAAAGTTAAGGTAGGAATCTGGACACATAAGTGCATGGGGCGTGAACTCCCTGCTGCGAAAATGGCCGTAATGACCTCACGTGCCCGTAAGGCGTGTAGGTCAGGATCCGGCCCTTGGACAGAAAGGCAAGGATGGGATAATTTAAGCCTTGGCTATAGTTTGCCGTGATGGGACTTTCATAATGAGAGGTTTCCAAACTGACATCAATATGACATGAAGCAGCTTGAGGAGAGCAGCCAACAGAAAGCAAGTGAAGAAGAAGAATTGAAAGAAGAAAAGTAGCATTGGACAGTAAAGGAAGGAAAGCAAATTGGAGGACACGTGAGGTAAAAATGCCCCAGACATCAGTCGTTGACCTGCTATTCTGTCGGTAAAATAAAATGCAGAAAGTTTAGGACCAGATCCGTGCACAGGGAAGTAAAGAGTTAAAGTAGTAACATTGATAGGTAAATACGGAGACAATGGTAATGGCAGATTACTTTCCGGAAGCTGAAAGATGGTGAATATTATTAATTAAAGAGATCTATCTCTGTCACTGACAGGAAGAAAGGTCCGGATTCACAGTTACGTAGTTTTTATCTTATGTACATTGGTTTAAGAATTGAGCTACTACGCATGCATAGTGGGTTATTTACGCTATCTACGTACCATTTCTGTACGTAGATTGCATAAGCGCATTCTAAAAACAACTTACGTAAGACAAAAACTGGGAACCCGGAAGACATTAATGATTGTTAATTGTTTGTAAGAATAAAATGGATGTTTACTAAAACTCCTAAACCCTTGTCACTGACGTCTGATCTGTACGTATCCTTTATATCCCTCTGGCCAGGGGACTCAGGCATTCCTCAATCCGTCAATGTTTACATTTTCTGCAGTGTAATAAAGAATTCAGCACTTTTTATAGGATTCTTAATGTGGTTGTGCAAATATTGTGCAGATAAAAGGTCAGCTACATCTTACATCCTAGATGAATGTTGATATTAATTAATGTTTGAGAATTTTCTGCCCTGAAATATATGATATGAAAAGTGCACCATAACCATGAAACCATGAAGTCTTGTCTAAAGAGCTTTCAAAACAAATAAATGGAGAAAATGAAGAAATAACATGGATTCAGACTTTGGATTTTCATGCGAGTGGATTCGTCAGGAATTACCTCTTGAGCATGGTTGGGTTGGAATGTTAGCAGTCAGTTAGCAGAATGCATGTGCATGCACAGGACAGTAACCCATTCAAGTTGAAGGGCCGGATTTACAGCACTGGACGTATTGCATACACATCCGGTGTTTACCGTTTTTGACTAATGCGCATGCGTAGTCAATTTTTTATGTAATCTACGTCTCCCGAGGCTCGTATCTCACCCTTCCCTACGCTACATGGGAGAAGCTGTCCCGACACTGAAACAATCTATTACCAGTACCGACAGTTCATAAAGCACCCCACCGGTGCACACGGAGGAGGCGCGGGGCCGTGAGGCCGCTAGGAAATTTGGTCAGGGAGAGATTCCAAGACCTAGATAGGAGTCCCCTCTAATCTGAACAATCTAGTTTATTGTAACAAATTCTCTTTGTTTTCATTTGTGTACTAATCAAGTTCATGTAACATGTGATTATATTCGCCTACTTTGTATCCTTATATGTGTGGTTTTATACCGCTGGCTATTCTCAATAAATTTGTACCTTTTTAGTAGTATTTGGACATGTAATACTCTTTGACCTTTAGTGCACTACAAACAGCATTTTTCTTCTGAGCCAGGTTTTTTCTGACTCCAACCTTGTGTGTTTATAAAAACAACGTATGTAAGACAAAAACTGTGAACCCGGAAGACATTAATGAATGTTAATTGTTTGTAAGAATAAAATGGATGTTTACTAAAACTCCTATACCCTTGTCACTGACGTCTGAACTGTACGTATCCTTTATATCCCTCTGGCCAGGGGACTCAGGCATTCCTCAATTCGTCAATGTTTACATTTTCTGCAGTGTAATAAAGAATTCAGCACTTTTTATAGGATTCTTAATGTGGTTGTGCAAATATGGTGCACATAAAAGGTCAGCTACATCTTACATCCTAGATGAATGTTGATATTAACTAATGTTTGAGAATTTTCTGCCCTGAAATATATGATATAAAAAGTGCACCATAACCATGAAACCATGAAGTCTTGTCTAAAGAGCTTTCAAAACAAATAAATGAAGAAAATGAAGAAATAACATGGATTCAGACTTTGGATTTTCATGTGAGTGGATTCGTCAGGAATTACCTCTTGAGCATGGTTGGGTTGGAATGTTAGCGATCAGTTAGCAGAATGCATGTGCATGCACAGTACAGTAACCCATTCAAGTTGAAGGGCCGGATTTACAGAACTGGACGTATTGCATACACATCCGGTGTTTACCGTTTTTGACTAATGCGCATGCGTAGTCAATTTTTTATTTAATCTACGTATCTTGTCGATACATAGATTGCGTATATGCGGTTCCGCTCAGAAAAGTTAGGGTGAGCGTAAGAAGCCAAAAGTAAATATAACCAAGTTGAGTGCCGAGCAGAGTGCATCGGAGGTACGCCGCTGTAAATACGTAGGTCTGGATCAGGCCCCTAGTCCCTAATATGCACTGCATCCAAGTGACTGCCATACAATACAAACTGCATCCTAGTCACCCTATACAATAAAATCTGCTTTCTTACAACCCTGATCCCATAACAAATAGGCGTATAAAATACAGAGAACGTTCTTGTAACCACAATTTTAAAAAAGTGCAGCCTTGTGATTATTCTGTTATCCAGTGACCCCTCCCCCACGTGTACATTTTTGCGCACACCACTAGTCTGAACAGATAGTTATATATATAACATACACTGAACCAGGGCTTGCAATTTTTCAGCCATTCTGGACAATTTGTTTTCTTTTTTTTGGTGCATATTCTTTTCTCACCTTGACATATGTCACCAGATGGCCTCCCCCTGTACTTCTGCCATTACTTACCGCCTTTATTTTCACTTTGCACTTAATACTGATCAGGGCATGTTCCAAACTGGATGCAGAGTATATGGGCCTGAATCCAGACCACGCCCGCCGTCGCTAGGATGGCGGGCGTTAGCGTAACATCGGCTGAAAAGCCGATCTGCGCATGCTCCGGGCAGATGTCCCCCAGCGTGCCTACGTTCAGGTTAGTGTAGGTGGAGCTCCTGTGCGAGCGTATGGCCCCTTCCTTATGCCGGCTGAAGTCAGGGTAGCCTTCAGCTGGTGTAAGGAAGGGGCCATACGCCCGCGCAGGGGGAGAATCTGTGAAAGTGAACGCCGATACGCTGTGCTTTAGTAAGCACAGCGCATCGGCATAGGTCTGGATCAGTCCCATTGTGAGTTACAGCACAGGCTGACGCCGCTGGTTGAATAGAGGACCTGCGCCAGCTCTCACAGTCACATCACAGTCAGCTCTGGCTGATCATGTAAATGTCAGTGCTGACTGATAGAAGCGGTGGTGAGCAGGGGGATGAGCGGCTGCGGCCCCTATCCAGCATGGCGCTAGGATGCACCGCTTCCCCCCCCCCCCGTGAAGCGTATCACACCGGTCCTGGCCCCATCCTAAAAAAAGGAATTTATGATGTAAGATGCACTGATTTAGGTGAGTAATTACAAAAATGTTAAAACTACTGTTGCTACCATGCAAAGAAGAATAATAATAATGCTTTCCAGGGTCACATGCAAAATATGGTAACTATATTTTATAATGTTTGAGCTTGTTGGAATGAAAATTCAGAATGCCATAATCCCTTTTTGTTCCTCTGTAGGTGCCAGTCACCTTCTGTTAATCCTTAAAATGTAGAGCTGTAATCAGTGCAATTTGGTGAGCCTGCCCTTTCCAAAAATGGATTAAAATAACAAGTGCAAGATAAAAACAAATTTCAGACAATGAGAGAAGCTGAAACGTGAGCTCTGGCTCCGCAGGAAGGGCAGCTGTGAAGAAAACAGAGAAACTGCGGCAGAAGTTTCCGAACTGGCAAAACTTCAGAAAAGGAGATATTATTGACTATGGGCCGTATTCACAGATCCGTTTTCATGTGAAGATGCGTGTGTATTTTTAGGTACGTTTTAAACAGCGCATGCGTAGTCACTTTATTTACGTACGTAACGTAGAATATACGCACGTTAGTGCTTTAGGCACAGACATGTGAATTGCACTTGGGGACATACGTGAGGAGGGGCGGGGTTGAAATACGTACCTGAAAAGTTACGTGAAAGAGGGTGGGGAGGTATTTAAATGAGTGAGGACGCAGCTACATAGAAACGCACGTACGGCATACATATACGCACGTAAGTAAACACGTAAAGTTAGAGGTGGTCTATGGAGGCATATGTCACGATTCCACGGCCGTGTGAGAGGAGTGTGGTGGGTGTTGGCTTGCGACGAGCGAGCATATAATTGCATACTTTTGACCAAACGGCCCTTTAATACCAGTACCTAATAAAAGGACCAAACACAGAGTTTTGTCCCCTTGAATCACAGCTGTATACAGCCGTGTGGGCGAGGGGAATAAGCGCTCCCTTTGCTTGCAAGGAATTATACGAGAAGACGACTCTTAGCGTAAGATTTCCATAAAATAAGGACACATCAGAAGTCTGGTTGGTATGGAGGGCCCATAGCACGACCCGACTCTACTTTTCCCATCCATCGGCCCTCCCACTAGTGAAACCAATCACCACATCCCATCCTGTATACCAATCAGGAAGCCCGTGGAAACACAGGACGTACTGAGTCTGGATCAAGAAAATCCACAACTTTACTGGAAGTGTGTCCTGTGCGCACACAAATGCATCATTGAAATCATAAAACAACCATTATGCGCAAGTATAACATAAGGGGCAGACAATGGAGGCTGGACACAAGGGGCAGACATGGAGACTGGACATTATACCGGGCAGACAATGGAGGCTGGACATTAAAAGGGGCAGACATGGAGGCTGGACATTACAAGGGGCAGGCATGGAAGCTGGACATTACAAGGGGCAGGCATGGAGGCTGGACATTAAAACGAGCAGACATGAAGGCTGGACATAGTAAGGGGCAGACTTGGAGGCTGGACATTATAAGAGGCAGAGATGGAGGCTGGACATTATAAGAAGCAGAGATGGAGGCTGGACATTATAAGGGGCAAACATAGAGGCTGGAAATTATAAAGGGCAGACATGGAGGCTGGACATAATTATAAGGGGCAGACATGGAGGCTGGACAGATAATAAAGAAGCAGAAATGGAGGCTGGGCAATTAAACAGGGGGAAGACATATGGAAAGGGAGAGGCATGGAGGTAGGACAAATAAAGACTCAGATACTTTATGGAGGCTGGACATATGAATCCTGGACAAATAACAAGGGGAAGATATATGGATGGCAGGCCCAATAATAAAAGGCAGACATATGGTTGGTTGTTAAATAAAAGGGGCAGGCACTAGACCCGCTGGTTTGGCTGGTACAAGACACACCCACCTTCCCAGACATGCCCACTAGGTGGTACAAGACACACCCCCTCTATCAGGCTGCAAAATTTTGTCCCTCTTTCGAATTCTCAAATGTTGGGAGGTATGGTATATGGAAGTGGGATCAGCAAATCAGTCTAGCAGCAGTCACTTTTTACTTGTAGTCTATAACAGTGCTCCTAAACCAGTGTGCTGTGGCACACCAGTGTGCCACGGGATGTTTCCAAGTGTGCCACGGTGCTGTGCCTCCAACAGGAGAAAAAGCACTGGAAGACCTTGCCTAAGGAAATAAGGGGATACTGGGGAGCCTGCAGAATACATGAATGGGGACTACTGGCTAACATAGTTAAATTAGTTATAATTAGTTAGGAATAATGTACTTTGTAATTCCAATTTTTTTTGTATATTTGCTTTTGGTGTGCCGCGGAATTCTGGGAAAGGCTTAGGTGTGCCGAGAGTGAGAAAAGGTTGAGGAGCACTGGTCTATAGTGTGTGTGTGTTTGTGTGTGTATACTTTGTAACTACTCCGTCTGCATCTCCACAGCACTGATTTGGTTTATTCAGTGCAAAATATTGCGGTTAAAAAAAAAAAAATTATATTAACTAAGGCTGGATACACACAGTGGGCTGGATCCAGACTTAGTTAAGTGCTTGAACTTAGTTACTCCTGGGCTAAACCATGTTGATTTCAGGAGGAGTCAAGTTAATTGTATTCTTTGCATGCAGGGATATATCTTTGAATTGCTTACTGCACACAGATACTGACCAGCTTTACTATCACACTGTTATTTAGACTTGGGATAGGAAACATCACCTCTCAACTCTAATACTGTTTGCAACAGATGAAACATGACTCCCCTGCAATCAACATGTGTAGCCCAGGAGTAACTAAGTTCAAGCACTTAACTAGGTCTGGATACAGCCCAGTCTGTATAGCCCAAAGATGCTCAAATATCTTTTGAAACGGTCTGTGATCTTTTCATTTTAATCTTTTGGAGCTTCTAATATACCAAATAAAAGATTAAAGATATCTTTTGATTTTGCAAGTGTATACTGTGCGTATTAGGAGATCTTTGCACAGTACACACTGGTGAGATATCTGGTGAAACGGTCTTGTGATTATGGGCTGAATTCAGAGTTTTTCGATTTGTGCTTCTGCGCATGCAACATAATTTTCTAACGTCATCTACATTTCTTGTTGCAACGTAGATTGCGTATATGCGGTCTTTAAGCTCTGAATCTGGCCCTATATGATTGGAAAGATTATCTGCTGAAAAATCCCAGTGTGTACCCTGCTTAAAAGTAAAAAAAATGTTGACAGTAACAATTCCTATTTGGAGCAATGACAAAAAGGTGACTTATTTATTAGCATTTCTCTGTTCACTTTTATTTGTATAAGGCCAGCACATCCCGCAATGCTGTACTACTGGGAATAAATACAACAATAAAAGAAGATTGGATGTTAACAAACAGACAAGGGAGCAGGATCACAGGCTCTTACAATCTATAAGGGAATCAATCCAAGTTCTTGACCTGATGCTGCAAACAGATTTACAAACCAGTCAGCAGGAGATTTACATTGTGTGCTCATTTCCAAGCAAGACTTTCCAGGTAAATAGTTCACTTTAATTTCAAAAGATTCAATAACACAAAGGCAAACAAACACATACATACTACACACACACACGCACACACACGTATGGCTACTGACTGTTCTTCAGTGTACACCATAATGGGTTGATATAATTTGATGTTAACACTGTCCACGTCAAAATGGTGATAATGGGGTAGATCCAGAACTACGTTTGCCGTACGTTTATTCGCAGAGCGTATTTTCGTGCGTGGAAATTCACTACACTCCCCTCGGCACACCCCTTGCACGGACGTATTTTGTCAAGATACGCTTTCCACACGTACGTATTGGCTGAACGAATTTACGCAGCTAAGCACGTCCATACTGTACACTTTAAATACCACCCCCCGCCTACTTCACGTATTTCAGACGTATTTTGGACTCACGTAAAATTGCCACGCCCACACGTAAGTATTTACGTGACACATACGTGAATGGCCCATACGTTCACAAGTACGCTACGTTAATGTGCGTATTTTCTATGGTGCTCATGCGCAGTGCGTTCTAAACAGCGATTTTACGTCTCCGTCACGCGTAAATTCGCTTTGAATCGTTGTTCTGGATCAGGCCCAATGTTCCTTATGTACACAGTGTAAATACTGTGGGCCAGATTTACTAAACTCGATTTTGAAGAACTCGCCGGAGATTGCCTGGAAAGTAGAATAAATCGCTATGGCGAGTTTAAAAAGGCAAAGCATACAAATCGCTATATTTACTAAACAGCGATTTGTAAAATCTCTGTCAACTTGCCTCAAACTCCGTCGAGAAAAAGAAGGTGGGTGTGAGTGTTGATTTCATAGAAATCGCCACTCACACATAAAAACCCCCCACCTGTCTGTTAAAAAAAAAATCCTTTTAAAAACACAAAATGCCTGCCGTTGCAACAGATTAACCCTAGGAATGCTGCGGCATATAGTACTATGAGGCACAGCATGCCCTTGTATTGCGGCAGCATGCCAAAGTTTAATGTCATGCTGCCACATACATAATGTGCCCCTTTACAGTCTATAAAACATTACATGCCCCTTTAAATCTAAGTAAACAATACATGGCCCTGTACACATTAGTAGTTGCCCCCGTTCAAAAGAATACACCACTAGTTGCCCTCGTTCAAAAGAATGCACCATTAGTTGCCCCCGTTCAAAAGAATACACCAGTAGATGCCCCCGTTCAATATAATACACCATTAGATGCCCCCGTTCAAAAGAATACACCAGTAGATACCCCCGTTCAATAGAATACAATGAATAGAATATAATGCTCACATGTAATCATGTCCCCAGTGGTAATGTATACAATATGCTCACATGTAATCATGTCCCCAGTAGTAATGTATACAATATGCTCAGATGTAATCATGTCCCCAGTAGTAATGTATACAATATGCTCACATGTAATCATGTCCCCAGTAGTAATGTATACAATATGCTCACATGTAATGTAAAAAAGACCATTGTACCAGCAAACCACAGCTGTACCAAGATGCAACCTCCTGACTGCACACTGCATGAAATGCTGCAGAAATACCAGCAATACAGCCAGCCGTACTGCAATACAGCCGCTGACAAAGGGCCTGATCAAGACCTACGCCCGCTGTCGCTAGGACGGCGGGCGTAAGCGTAAGATCGGCTGAAAAGCCGATCTGCGTATGCGCCGGGCAGATGTTGCGTCCGGCTTCCGTAGGGCGTCCGTAGGGCATCCGTAAGAACAGTGTAGGGACGCTGGAGAGGGCGTCCCCCTAGTGTCCCTACGTTAAGGTTAGTGGGCGGGGGGAGGTAATATAATAAGGGAGGGAGGGAGGGCTTAGCGGTAGTACGCTCGTGTGCGAGCGTATTACCCATTGCTTAAGCCGGTTGAAGTTAGGGTAGCCTTCAGCCGGCGTAAGCAATGGGAAATATGCCCGCACTGGGGGAGTGTTGGGGAGAGTGGACACTGATACACTGTGTTTTAGTAAGCACAACGCATCGGCGTAGGTCTGGATCAGGCCCAAAGTGACTAAATGATTACATAGATAAATAAACACATACATAAAGGAAAAATAACGTTTGTCATCTTTTTGCCATCTTATGACATAAATTTGTTCCAGACTCGCCAGGGTCCGTCTGCATTGTCCTTTGTAGGCCAATAGTGTGGACATAAGGAAGAAAAGAGAAGTCCGGCGCTCTAAACATTTTATAACACTGTGGGCCAGATCCAGACCTACGTCCGCTTGCGTTTTTACGGCGAGCGTAAGCGTAAGAACGGCCTCTGCGGGGCAAATGTCACGCTCATGTAACGGTCTGAGAAAGTGAGCGTATGGGCCTTGATCGTAACAGCTTCGTATTTACGCTCAAGGGGGAGAGCCAGGCATACGATCTCCGTAATTACGAATCAAGGGCGTGGTGAGGCGCTTAAATCATACAGTATGGGCGTGCTAAGCATCGTAACTACGCAATGAGCTTACGGACGCATGCGGTTACTCTCAGAAAAGTTAGGGTAGGTTTTGCTGAGCGTAAGAAGGCAAAAGTAATTACGACCAAGGGGAGTGCCGAGTGGAGTGCATCAGAGGTAGGCTGGCGTGAATACGCTACTGTTAGGGGTGAGTGACCCTGGCACTCCGGGATTACCTTGCAATGAGAACCGAAGTAGCTCAGGTGAGGTACTTCGGTCTTACCTGGAG
>WWET01003339.1:54052-84940 GCA_011038615.1 Limnodynastes dumerilii | reverse complement strand
CATACATAAAAAGGAGGTTTAGTTCACAATATAGCTATATTGGGTTATGCTCACCTGCCCAGCGTCAAGGCACCTCCTGTAGGTGAGTCCCTATCCATTTGCTATATGTGTACTCAGGAGGTCTATATTAAGACACTCCTACATTTGAGCAGTGTGCAGCAGCCATATTGGGGAGAGGTCAGGCTCCCAAGTAAAACTAGTAACAGTAACAAGAAAACACAGGCTGCGCTTCTATTTAGATATATGAAATGTGTGCAAGTGTATATATAAATGGAGAGTTGCAGCCAAGGACCAAAGTGACCACTGTGTAACTACAAGGAACAAAATAGATGTCCAGTGCTCCAAACACACATTATATAACAATATTGTGGACATGACTAGATGTGGATAGAATGAATATGTTAATATTTACACTGTCACCATTTTGGTATAGGCTGTTAACATAGTCACCTTTGGAAAAACCCTGTAGAGACCCACACTCTGTTGTATTGAGTGCAAAGCCAGAGATTTGAAGCAGAATAGCCACTGTGAATACAGGGGAAGCTGCAGCAGTCTTGGACCCGAATCATATCCGGCCATCTTAGCTGTAGCACCCTTTTTCCTCCCTGGCAGTTGTATCACAGCGCACGTTTCCTCATTACACGAGAAGCAAATTCTTTAATATTCTGAAATTCTGAGGATCGTGGTGGAGCTGGAAAACACGATAGTCATTGCATGTATAATTTCGAGCTTCCTCATTACCCTTTAGGATTTGTAATACCTTCCCTGTGCTCATTGAAGTGTGCTTTTAATTATCTAGTAATCTAACCAACACAGAGGTTTCTGCAGGTTCATTTTCAAATGGACGGGAAAGCCAGTCTGGCCAGTGAATCTGTGTTTAATATTGATTGAGAAGTACATTACTTTTTGACTCATCGATTTTTACGAAGTAAATTGACAAAACTTTTGTTTTAACTCCTCTACTAAGTAAAAAAGTGGAAACGAACATAAGTTTTCCTACCATAGAACTGTATGGCGTTGGGTAACAGGGGATTGGCTTTGTCCTTGGTGTACCCTTGCTCTTCACAATTCAATGAAAGTACATATCAAGTGGAAGCATAAAACTTGCATTATTGAAAACAGGATTCTATGCTCTTCATTGTTTAACTGTGTATCTCCAGCTCATCGGCTCTTCAGTGCCTCATCAGAACACTCAGGAACCATGAACGCACATTCCGAGTTGTTAATTGACAGTTTGGGATGATGATTAGTGACATGTAAAATCATTATTTTTTTTATTCTAGAAATAGTTAATAGTCTATTGTGCTCTCTCTCAGTTTACATCACAGATTACCCTTTGAAACATTAGTTTTGGCATAAAAAATTTTTACATTTAAAATACACTTTTGCAGACTTCCCATGGCTTCTTACAATCCCTCTGTCTCAGCGGGGCTGTGTCATTATATTTCTGAATTCAGAATTTGTAAACTATTTTGAAGAAAATCATTTCACAGGTTTTATTTAAGTCTCAGTGGTGGACAAACAAAAGACCTGCAATTGCTTTATGGTAAATGATTTTTATTGGCTTATACATCACCAGACAGGAGGTAAATAATAATCTCAGTAATCATATATTTGGATTATAGACATTATTAAAGTTTTAAAATGTATTCACTTTCCTGACCTCTCTAACTTTTATTCTGCAGAGATAAAGCATCTACTACCTACTAAATACATATATGTATATACACATATACATATACATACATACATACATACATACATACATACATACATACATACATACATACATACATACACACATATACACATACATACACACATATATACTTACATACATACATACACACATACATACATGCATACATACACACACATACATAAACACATACATACATACATACATACATACATACAGATAGATACATACATACAGGCATACACACATACATACATACATACATACATACATACATACATACACACATACATACATACATACATACATACATACATACACACACACATGCATACATACAAACAGTTTTAAAAACTGGGCAGACTGGATGGGCCATGTGGCTCTAACCTGCCTTCATTTTCGATCAGGGTTGCTGATGGGATAGATGCCAGAATAGGGGCAGGGTTTGATGACGCATTTTATGCACTGCCCTGGACCAGCAATTATATTTTTAAAATGTTGTCGTTAAGTCCTGCCCATTCCCATGTAACGCTAGGAGTAGTAGTGTTGCTATTCAGGGGGTCTTGACTTGAGATGGGATGCATTCTCCAAAATTATATTTTCGATATATATAGAGATCTCTATTTGTAAAATATTACTGTTTAGAAATTTTTACTAGAGAATAGGTAAGTATGCAGAATTATTTTTTGGCATACTTACCCATTTATTAATATGGAAGCTACCGCCTCAGACTCAGCGCACCACCACAGTGAGGACTTAGACACAGGTTGCGGGGGAAGAGAGTCTTAGGATTAGGTTGCGGGTAAGGGAGTCTTAGGGTCAGGCTGCGGGAATAAGAGGGTTGGGGTTAGGGTAATGAAAGAGGAGGGTTGGGGTTAGGATATTGGAAGAGGAGGTTTAGGGTAAGGATTAGGATAAGGGTTGGGGTACATAAATACCGTTCCTGCTGCATCCTCATCCTGGGAATGATCGTTTGCTTCTCCTCGACGAGGTAGAAGCAACTGATTTGACAGCCATCAAATCAGAAGGATCCACTTTGCTTTAGGACTCTTCTTTCCAGGGTGCATGTTTTCCTTCAGGGGACGTTATATGCAGGACTGGTGCTAGGGTGTTCGGCGCCCCCCAGGAAACTTTAACTTTGTACCCTTCTGTTTAACAATTAGAAACCAGTGACCATCCCACATTATAGTAAGCGTCATCACACAACACAATTGTAACCACAATAAAACAACGCAAATCATAGTCACCACTATACAATAGTGTCCTAGTCTCCGCTATACACATAGATATATAGCCCCATCCTGTCTCTCCAGCACCCAATATCCAAGTTATGTGTCCAGCACCCAGTATCCCCATCATGTATATTCAGCACCCAGTATCCCCATCATGTCTCTCTAGCACCCAGTATCCCCATCATGTGTATCTAGGACCCAGTATCCCCATCATGAGTCCAGCACCCAGTATCTGCCATCATGTGTATCCAGCACCCAGTATCCCCATCATGTCTCTCTACCTCCCAGTATCCCTATCATGTCACTCCATCTCTCAGTATCCCCATCATGTCTCTTCACCTTCCAGTATCCCCATCATGTGTATCCAGCACCCAGTATCCCCATCATGTCTTTCTACCTCCCAGTATCCCTATCATGTCACTCCATCTCTCAGTATCCCCATCATGTCTCTTCACCTTCCAGTATCCCCATCATGTGTATCCAGCACCCAGTATCCCCATCATGTGTATCCAGAACCCAGTATCCCCATCATGCGTATCCAGCACCAAGTATCCCCATCATATGTATCCAGCATCTATTATCCCCATCATGTCTCTCCACCTCATAGTATCTCCATTATGTCTCTCCACCTCCCAGTAGCCCCATCATGTCTGTCCAGCAACCCAACATCCCCTCGTGTCTGTCCAGCACCCAGCATCCCCATCATGTCTGTCCAGCACCCAGCATCTGCCATCATGTGTATCCAGCACCCAGTATCCCCATCATGTCTCTCTACCTCCCAATATCTCTATCATGTCGCTCCATCTCTCAGTATCCCCATCATGTCTCTGTACCTCCCAGAGTCCCTATCATGTCACTCCATCTCTCAGTATCCCCATCATGTCTCTTCACCTCCCAGTATCCCCATCATGTGTATCCAGCACCCAGTATCCCCATCATGTGTATCCAGAACCCAGTATCCCCATCATGCGTATCCAGCACCCAGTATCCCCATCATATGTATCCAGTATCTATTATCCTGTCTCTCCACCTCATAGTATCTCCATTATGTCTCTCCACCTCCCAGTAGCCCCATCATGTCTGTCCAGCACCCAGCATCCCCATCATGTCTGTCCAGCACCCAGCATCCCCATCATGTCCGTCCAGCACCCAGTATCTGCCATCATGTGTATCCAGCACCCAGTATCCCCATCATGTGTATCCAGCACCCAGTATCCCCATCATGCGTATCCAGAACCCAGTATCCCCATCATGTGTATCCAGCACCCAGTATCCCCATCATGTGTATCCAGCACCCAGTATCCCCATCATATGTATCCAGCATCTATTATCCCCATCATGTCTCTCCACCTCATAGTATCTTCATTATGTCTCTCCACCTCCCAGTATCCCCATCATGTGTATCCAACACCCAGTATCCCCATCATATCTCTCCAGCACCCAATATTCTCATTTTAAGCCCTATACAATTACTTACCTTTGAAGTCTTCTTCCAGCTGCTGCCTCTCCTCCGCAGTGAGCTCTGCTTTGAATGATGCTGATGTGACCTCAGATCACTCCAGCGTCATTCAGTGAGGGGGAGGTGCTGCTGCACTCTGCATCTGCCTGTCACACAGGCAGAGTGGAGGTGCATAGATGCCGCTGTTTGGCTCTGTAAGGTGCGTCCATCTCAGTGCTGCAGTGCAGGGAGCGGGGGGATAAGCCCCTATCCAGCATGGCGCCTGGATGCACTGCATACCCCCACGGAGGGGTTTGCGCCGGCCCTGGTTATATGCTGTGATGACGTCCAGTATATTTAGTTTGCATTTTTGTTGTTTTTATTGTTTTAAAATTTTGTATTGATCTTATTTTGTTATCTTTAATGAATTTAAGTACATTTTCTAGACAGTCATTTCTTGATTTAATATATGTCTTTTCTGTCCCCTTTTTGGATACCCTGAGGGACAAGTGGATATATTCATCGAAAGATATTGAGACTTTTTTGCATTACATTTACCTGTATACTGCTTTGACAAGATTTATATAGACTTTATGCATATTATATTTTGAAGTTATTTATCCATTTTAGTATTTACACATTGAATCTTTCCAGCGCTGTTTTCTTCTCCATACATATATCCATAATCCCTCCATGTCTGATTCAACAGCCAGTTCAGAACTGGCTTGTATAAAACAGCCCTTTTGAAATAGGGCCATTCTAACCGCAGACCCACACCCACTTGAGACCATGGTTTGCATGAAATCCCTGCCTCAAGCCCATTGCGGGATATTTGCCGTCTCTCCCAGGATACCTGCACAAACTGGGTTAGTCTCCCGGTTATTCTGGGAGAGTCGGAAACCTTGCTTTCTATGTTTCTTAAATATGTTTCTTGTCTTCATGGAGTATAGTCCATTGTGAAACTTGAACCATGGCTTTTTGGCTTTCAGATCCTGCCAGTATTACAATGTTCGCGTTTAAAACCCTTTTGGCAATAATACACTTGACATTATGGTAAAGGCTGTATCATTGTCAAATTTATGATTGTCACCATAATCACCATAACTGAAGAAGATACAGCCAAAAGAGATAAATAACAAAAAAACAAGACAGCTTTACAGAGACTCAGAATCAAATTCAGACAATATATGCTTAAAATTATAGCCTTCAAACTCTAGAAAATCATCTTACCGACACATAAGGAGGCAATTTTGCACCTTATGTATATTTGTATAACATTCAACTAATGCTTTACTCAAATGACACTGCACAGCATGGCACAACTTAGTGGCTGCCATTAAATCTGCACAAATTATAGTGTTGAAGGACATTGCATTTCAGAAACAATCATTTATTTTAAGATTAATATGTTTCTATGGAAACAAAAAAGTATTTACATAATATTTCTTTACATTGACTGCCACATATTGCTATACATTTTGTATTGTATGTATACAATGGAGGTAATTTATACATAAAAATCTTTACATGCACCATGCAATATTGGTGTGTCTATATATACTAGATAAAGATGCGTTATGCAGGAGGAGGCAGAAGCATTGGTTCTCCTTTGGAGAACAGGCCATAAACTAGATTTTCTGGTTCAGATTGAGATTCAGTGGAAATGGGCTGTGCTCCCCCTCGAGTATCATCGTGTTTGGTGGGTTCGGATGTTGGAAAGGTAATGAATGGGTAAGTTTCCAAAACATAGATTCATAATACTTACCCATTCATTATAAAAACTTTCTCATTAGTGACATTTTCAAAATAAAGACAGGCGACAAAGAGCTGTCAGCTGTGTGTATTTCTAAAATGTCATTTTTGGAGTGGCAAACGGAACCCACAAATATCAGCAGCTCTACCTGATTCTAGCTCTTTGTAATTATTATTAATTTACCTTAAGCAAAAGTGCTTCTTTATGTATTTGATGGGTGATCATCGCTGGATCCAGTCTGCTGTGCTGGCAAGGCAGGGTCACTCCCCTTGTTTTCAAGCAATTCCACAAGCAGACCCCTACCTTAAGATAACGGATGTATCAAAAGTCTGGACAGTATACAGGGTGCATATTGAACTCCTACGGTACTATTATCATACATACGAGCCCCCATTAGTCATTGGAAACAATCCCAGTACAGCAGAATCGGCCCAGAGGATACAGACCCCTACTGGAGTTGCGGGCCATGTGCATGCACTGACACCTAAATGTGTATTTTTTCTTAATTTCGCAATTGAAAAATGACAATTTTCATTGAGACTGGATCCAGTCCTATCTCTTTACACAGAGAAACACAACACTGGACCGGATTCAGACCCCACACGTACGGGAAGCGTTGAGTCTGTCTGTCCAACAGAGAAAGGGGAGTGCGCGTCCCTTGCCACTCCCCTCTCTCGCTGCCATAAGCCTGCCTTAAATCCAACGTGTGGATCAGCGGTCCATATGACCGCTGATCCACACCAGTGTGGGAGCCTCCTCCCACACTTTACAATTACCATGCTTCCCCCCGCCCACTTTAACAGACGGAGGGGAAACACAGCCCATTTGCCCACAGCCCATTTGCTCGCAATTGGGATTGTATGGAACTGATCGTGCTTTGTACTATTGTTACCCTAGCATAAGGGCACATGCGCCTTCCAGTCAAATCAGGCCACTTAAGTACCTTGCATGCGAAAGTGACCTGACATTATCATTTCTGGATCCGGCCCATTATTTTCATCCTTTACTTATTAGTATAGATTACAAATCCAAACATAAAAAATATAATTAAATAGTAGCATCGGGGTTTATTTTTTTAAAGAAAAAATTAAATATACACAATAAAAAAAAAAATACTCAATACAAAGAAAAAAAATACTTTAATTCTAAGATAGCGTTAATTATCATTAATTAATTATTATAGGACACCTTCAGTGATTGTAGTGTTGCTGAAAAATAGACATTAATATTGTTTTTATTTATTTCACTGGCTCCTCACATGGATTGATTCATTTACTTACTAATGTTGTGGGGGTTTTATCCTGTTGCCAAGTAGGGAAATTTAACACACACTGATTTCCATTTGCTTATAATGATTCTTCTCATATAAACCTGGATCTTCTTCCAGTTGTGCTGGTAACTCTCAATTTAAATTGGTTCCTTTCATCTGTCATTGGTTCCTGACCATAGGCGTATCTATAATGGGTGCAGGGTGTGCAGTGCACACGGCCCCTCAGAACAGGGGGCCCTGTGGCATGCATCCTGTACCCTAGGTTGGCAGGGAAAGGGTGGCCATTAGGCATCTATTTCTTTCCTCCAAGAGCTTCCGGAGGGAAGAAATAGATGCCAAATTAGTCCCCCTTCCCCTGCGGTGGGACTGTCCCAATTTGCAGGCCGAAAAAGGGGCAGGGCCTTAACGGCGCTATAAGCCCTGCCCCTTTTCGGTCTGCGAATTGGGACAGTCCTCTCTCAGGTAAGGGAAGGGGGGGCCATGTGCAGATCCTGCACAAGGGCCCTGTTCCTGACCCTTTGCTCTGGCTCTGTGTAACATATTACATAGGTTTCCTTCACATTGTAATGACTTCATTGTGTGGACAAATACCTTTATTTTACCATATTTTTTTGTATTTGTTTTTTTTTACTTTTTACAAGTTTTAGATTTTTATATTCCCTGCACTCACACTTTTCCCTGACAATGTACACTGGTCTGCGACCATCTCTATTTGTTTTTTTTTATAGAATAACCCAGATGCATTGTTGTATGTTATTCCCGGAATTTCAGATTGTGTCTTCAACCTTATAGTTATTTATAACTGCATTTTATGATGCTATTGTCTTTTAAAAGAAAGTAAATGCTCATGTTATAATTACCATTCCACCTATTGTTCCCCATCAAAAGGAATTTATATATTGCCATCATTATAATTAGACAACAATAGAAAATAGCTAAATGGTTTCTGCCTGAGCTATTCTTCAGAAAACAGTATATATATTAAAACATGTAGGAAAAGGCCATTGTTTCAACAACCCCCTCTTAAAATAAAAAACAGAGAAATCACGGATGCTCTCATTAGAGATTAAGGAACTCTATTTCGAGACATGCAAAATGTAAGATAGGGCTGTTAGAGATTTCATTTTCTTTATTCATATATTGTAAATGGTATTTTCTCCCCCTGAAACTGATTTGAGAACAATCGAAATAATTTAGATTTTTCCACATTTGTTTTCTCAGAAGCATCCAGTAAACTGAAGGACATTACTAGTGGAATTGTTATATGTTTGAACTATATATGAACTCTCATTTTGACTTTGTTTAATCATTTTATACAAGAACTAAATCTTTTAACAAAAAAATGTATTTATAATAAATATATTTACAGTCATTTTTTTAAATGGATAGTAATTTGTGCATAATTTAGGTGTCATTTTTAGCACAAACAATTAATAATAATCAATACACCTACAGCATCACAATTCTGTTGGTACATAAAAAAAATTGCAACTATTTACACATAGAGCATGGTAACCTTCCGTACAGGTGCAACAGAGACGGAATCTGCAGACCTTGTGGGAGCTGGGGATAGGTAAGTAGATAAGGGTAAATCAGTAATCCTTTTTGCTCAAGAATGGGCTGAACCAGAGCTGCACTTACACCTTTTTTTAAGTGCAAGTATAGATCTGGCAAGACCATGTAGAACTGTAAGGTAGGTAAATTTATATGGTGAAAGCAGCATTAGAATTAAGAGGTGAATTTTCTTAGCTGGAGTTGATTTACAGATTAAACATAGGGCTATATAGTAGTTGAGTTCTGTGTGCAAAAATAAAGTATTCTTCCTGCATAAAGGTTTAAAATTAATTAATACTCCTTACATTGAAAATGGTTTAGCCGAGCTGTACACTTCCCCGATCAGCCCTGAAGAGAAGAAGAGTTAAGCTAACTGACAGGTTGTCCCCATCATTGTTAAGAGAGAGGAAGATAGATAAATGATTTTGTTTGCTTTGTTCCTTTTAATCCCCCTCCATGGACTGGATTCACAACCCCGTAATTGTTGCACATACTCCCGTAATTCCCTGATACTAGCTACTGCACATGCGTAGCAACTATTTTACGCCATCTACATATCGTTCCGTTGCGTAGATTGTGTATATGTGGTCTTTAAGACTGCATATACGCAATCTACGTAATGAAAAGATACGTAGATTACGTAAATAATTTACTACGCATGAGCAGTAGCAAAAAATGGTAACTACGGGCGTATATGCTATACGTCCGGTAGTGTGAATCCAGGCCAATGAGGTTAATGCCATGCCCATTTTTAGGGGTGTGTGAGAGAGGCAGTCCACCAGGTGAAATCATTAACTTAATATCTAAGGCTAAATCGCTTACTAGCTCAAGGCTAGGCGGTGATAGTTTCCCTTTTTTCATGGCACTAAGATTTCTAGATAGCATTCTCTAAAAACCATTGTGCTGGAGGGAAGATACTGTTTAAGTTTCTAAAATAAAAAGTCTTGCAGGGCCAAAGGATCTTAGATATTAGGGATTATAGGGATTAGGACTGTTGGCAATCTGTATCTCCCTCTCTCCACCATTTTGTATAGCTTTGTTTAGAAGGAGTCTCAGCAGCTGAGAGGAGGTGTTGGCCCAGCAGAACCTAGTTGGAGGCTTTAAAGAGTGCTTCTAGTTGAGTTTAGCTCTCAATTTAATAAGCATGATATATATAACCAATATACAGTAGAAAATTTAATTGTTTAGAGTTGTGTCCAGATAAATCTTTTCCTAAAAAGTCTGCAATACATGGTGAAAAATTGCACGCATGACCGACCCAGCTGCAGGGGAAAGTTAAAATAAAGCTACAGAATTTATTAAAGCTTTGTTTACTTACCGGTTAGCAGCTACTGGCTTCCTGCATAGATCAGACAATGGAGCTGAAATCACCCATTCAATGTCATGCAGAAAGCATGCATGACTCATCCTGTGAAAAAAACTGGTGATGTCAGCTCCAATATCCATTGTTATCTAGCCTCCCCACCATGTCATGAAAGAAGCATCATATCAGATAAAGCTTTATCTGGGCCCAACTATATATCACAAATGCCTTAAGAGTGATGGGTGTTAGGGTAGTTAAACTTGTTTCTGCAATCTAAAGGATGTAAGTATGAATACTTCTTATTGCTAAGAGAGGTTTATAAAGGTCATATATATATTAATCCTCTACTCTCCTATATACAGGAAATACATATCAATTTGACTTTTAATGTCATTTTTTTTTGTCAGCTAAGATTTAGCCAGAAATCATTGGAGCGAGTCCATAGTTCTGGTAGACAAAATTCAGAAACCCTCCAGGGATACCCTCCTGAATGAGACAGTGAAATCAATGGTTATTATAGCGAGAAAGCTGACACAAACTTAATCTAAAATAATTTACTCTGGCTCTTAGTGCGAGCTGGCAAAATTGTAACTTCCGTGAACATTATGCAAGAGTCTACTTCCATTACTTTGAGTGAGCCCATTGATCTTTACAAGAGGTCTCTTTAGAAAATAGAAAAATAATTACTGCCAGCAATGTACAAACATAATAATAGTATTTAGAGAGAGGCATCTTAGAATTCTAAAACATGTGCCTGCATTGTTTAACACAGCAGTCAGCTCAATTTGGCATAAGGTTACCGAGATCCAGAAATTTGTCTGCTTCAAATCATTGTTCTTCGCAGCGCTTTGTCCCATATCCCTTTCTCCAACATACTCATTAAACAGTTAGCGTTACACTTAAAAATCAATGCTTACTACTTAATAATATGTATGGCAGTCACATTTCTATTATCATAAAATGTAATGGTATGAAATTAAAAATTGTGTGTTTTATGACTTAGAAAATACAAAAAAAATATTTATTTGTCTGGAAGCAGATTTGTCTAAAATAGTAAAGGTGATTAAGGGCTAAGGCGATAATGATAATAACTGAATGGAAATCAAGTTACAGGTCAGCTCTAGGAAGTATTTGCATTTTAAATAAAGGAAGTAATTATAATTTGGTATTATTCCAATTTTTGCATTTCTTTTTAAATGTTCTACCTTTCTATAGAGTTCACTGGTGAGATCTTTAGAACAACAACTATAGCCAATTTAGTCATGGTCTTATCTATCATAGACCATGCGATAGGTGTCTGTAGGGTGAGGGGTGGAGTTAGATAGTTACTTACCTAATTCTCCTCTCAGTAGTCTGTGAGTACACACAAAAACATATGGAAATGTGCCCATTGGTTAAACCATGTTGAAATGCAGGGGAGGCAAATTTATATTGAGAAAATAGGGTTATTTTTAAGAGGTGATGTTTCCTAATTCAGATGTAAATTCATTTCCACTCCTCACATTGTGCCATGGTTTGTTTAGGTGTTAATTTGCATCTAGTTTTGCTCTCATGCTAATACTCTGTACCCATTCCGGCTAGCACTCTTTAAGAGCAGAATGTGTCCCCAGGCACAAAAGTAGTCCAAATCAGGCCCCATAGCAAGGAGATAGGAAGTGAGTCTGATAGGGCGGACTCATGTCTCTAACTCCCATCTCCCCCGTTCTGTCTGGTGCATGAGTAGTGTGGCTGCTGCCTGTTAACTATTAACTACACAGACAGTTGTCAGAGTCTTCCATATTAGACAGCACTCAGCAGTCAATGGGGTATATTTACTAAGGTCGATTTTGCTAAAAACGACCAAAGTCCTGGGACTTTGCTGGCGATTATGTAATTACCGTATTCACTAAAGGTAAAGTCCCGGGACTTTGCTGGCGATTATGCAATCGCCGTATTCACTAAAGGTAAAGTCCCGGGACTTTGCTGGCGATTATGCAATCGCCCTATTCACTAAAGGTAAAGTCCTGGGACTTTAGCCTTTAGCAAAATCGACAAGGCAAACATCGCTGGACAAAAATCGTCCAGCTGTTTGCCTTGTAAAACAAGGGGTCGCCAGATTCACTAAAGACGATTTTTCCTTAATCGCCTTTAGTTCGCCCCTAAAGAGCCAAAAAAAAAACGCCTTCTGTGTGTGGCGCTTTCATTGAGACATACACTTTAGATGAAAAACACATCTTAGACACTAGAGCTCCCTCTGATGTCATTAACAGAATAAAAGGGGAACTCTAGTGTCTGAAAGATCATTACCATCAGCGCCGCTGAACAGGAAGGAGGATGTCGTGGTCGTGGCAACAGGATGAAGACCAGACAGAAGAACTCCAAGCAACTATCCAGCCTTCTTAAAGCAACTGGACTGTACTACAATCAAATATTACGAGACTTCAAGCACCTCTTCACGACCTCCATGCAAGTCATCCCAAGACAGATGACTGCTGAACGGTGAGTCAATACTATTTTTTTAATTTGTTTACACACACAGCACAAGACACATAGATTTTTATTATACAGAGTGGCCACCTGTTTAGTTTTAACATGTAAGGGGGATACATACTGTATTGGGAATGTATTTTTTAATAAGTAATGTGTGGTAATGTAATTATTGTGTGTTTATGTTTTACTGGTTTTTTTTGGACATGGGGCAGAGCGCAGCATGCTTATAACTCTTCACATGCTGACGTTGATATCAATACAAGGCACAGCAATGCTGTGCCTTGTAGTTCTATCAGCACATGCATGCTAAGGGTTACAAGCATGAAGCGCTTGTCATTTTAGTATTTTGGTTAAAAAAAGCGACAGTGATTTTCACAGGGTAAATTTATACTTGTAAAATTCGATGGCTATCGATGGCGATTTTAAATTGTCAGCCAAAAGCGTTGCTTAGTTAATACCGTGATTTTTACAAAAAAAATCATGGGAAAATCACTGCGATGGCTGGCGATTCATAATCGCCAGCCAAAATCGAGCTTAGTAAATATACCCCAATGAGTGCGGAGTACTGCTTATACATACATTGCCAGCTGCTGACATAGTAGCATTATCCTCTGCCAGCTACGGCACCTCTTCCCCTCTGCCGTCTTATGACCGTTACACTCCCTATATTGAGCAAGACATAAAGAAAATAACCGCAAACACTTAAACTCTTGTAATTATCTCGAAGACTTATCAGACTGTCCCATACACACCTAGGGCTCCAATTACTAAAAATAACCATAGTAGTGTTACTTACCTTGTCCAGGCTCGCAGAGCGTGGCAAGAAGAACCATGGTATTTACTAATACTGACCTATCATGCAAGCTTAACAGACAAGTGGGAACAAGTGCATGTGTCTTTGAATCAAGTGTTAATAAAAATTCATCCACCACCCACCACATTTCTGATAATAGATTCTAGTTGTATAATAGCTGTATTTAAGGATATCCATTGAAAGAGGGAAAAGAGCAGTTGTGGATACAGCCCAATATCAATGCACACATATTCAATACCGCTGACAAGAGAAGTGGCTGTAGTTGAAATAAAGAAAATAAGCAGATTGCTGTCCCTTTTGGTCCTCTTTCAGCCTGTAATTTATCCCTGTAGGAAAGATGTAGTATATAGTATTAGTGTACACTAATAGAAATCTAAACTACAACATGAGTAATCATGGGGGTATTATAGTGAGATCAAAAAGGAGATCTCCTCACATCCACTGTAGCTAATTGTGTAGACTGGATGGGCTAATTGGCTCTTATCTGATATCACATACTGTGTCTATGTAAATAACGACACTGTAGGGGGTATACAGTATGTACTAATATACACATCATTGGCGGAAGGCATTTATATACAGTAACAGTTATCTGTGGAGCCAGAGTGATCAGTATCTGAATCATTATGCTGCTGTATTTATATACTCTGCATATGTGCAAAGCTTCTAAATGAAGTGCTGGACAGATATACAAATAGATATGTTTTTTGAAGCCCATGGGGTAGATCCAGAACTACGTTTGCCGTACGTTTATTCGCGTAGCGTATTTTCGTGTGCGTACATTCTATACACTCCCCTAGTAACACCCCTTTTGTCAAAATACGCTTTCTAAACCCTACCTTAACTTTTTCCAACGGAACCGCAGTGATACGCACACGTACGTATGGGCAACACGAATTTACGCAGCTAAGCACGCCCATACTGTACACTTTAAATACCACCCCCCGCCTACTTCACGGATTTCAGACGTATTTTGGGCGCACGTAAAATTGGCACGCCCACATATAAGTATTTACGTGACACATACGTGAATGGCCCATACGTTCACATTTACGCTACGT
Organism: Limnodynastes dumerilii; assembly: GCA_011038615.1. NCBI lineage: Eukaryota > Metazoa > Chordata > Amphibia > Anura > Limnodynastidae > Limnodynastes > Limnodynastes dumerilii. Next base: position 70,347 of record WWET01003339.1, on the reverse strand, counting down.
TACGGAGCGTATTTTCTATGGTGCGCATGCGCAGTACTTACCAAAAGGCGATTTTACGTCTCAGCCACGCGTAAATTCGCTCCGAAGTGTTGTTCTGGATCTGGGCCCATGACTTTATAAATAAAAATGTAAAGACACATAATATATGACACAATATAGTGACTCTCACTGTTCAGAGTTAGAGGCCCGGATTCACTCCCCTGGATGTATTGCACATACGTCCTTAAATTACCGATAATAGCTACTACACTTAAAGACCGCATATACGCAATCTACGTAATGAACCGATACGTAGATTATGTAAAATAGTTACTGCGCATGCGTGGTAGCTGTTAGCGGTAATTTAAGGACGCATATGCAATACGTCCAGAGGTGTGAATCCGGGCCAGAATCGCTTGGACAGAAGAGCTTTAAATGTGCCAGGTGGCTTTTTAAATTTCAAATGTGTGTAATTAATGTTTCTGCATTTTATTTCCCAGATAGAATAGCAGGTTTGTTTTGTTAATGGCAGCGTTCGGGGGAACTTTTTACATGTGTCTGTTTACATTATTTATAAAAATATTACTTTTATCACATGACGCACTACTTAATTATGCATTATAACTGATGTAAAATCACAATTTATAAGATGAATTCATATGAAGGAGATTGATATGGTTCAATTCCAGTCTATATTTATCTAAAATATAAATCGTGTAATAGAGGTAACTTTCAATTTTCATATTAAGGGTTATTAGGATTTCCAATTACTTGCAAAGTCCATAAATGGTCAAAATAATTAGATGTAAAACTGCACTTGATAGGAATCTGATACTACTGGGAACAGAAGACTTTTCATTCTTTGCGCTATTTTGTTATCTCTAGGCCCCTTCAAACAAAATTTACTTTGAAATATTCATATTCAGTTATAAAATGTAAATGTCTACTTACAGTATGCATTTCATAGGATTTAAACTATGCAAATGAGTTCCTATTTTTTTTTATCTCACTGACAATTTAAATTGTAGTGATTTCCTCTTCAAAATGTGGCCTGCATTTCCTTTATGGTTCAATAAGAACATTTAGAAACGCTTAAAGGTTAGTTTTCGCAGTATCAAACATGATTTTGTATAATTTATTTGCCTACTGTAATTTTTACTTATGTCACAGATAATATATATATAAATATAATATATTGTGTTAGTCAAAATAACGCAAGTTTATTATGATTATATTAAAAACAAAACAAGTTTAAAAAGATACAAATGTAGGATTTTTAACATTATCTAAGCATATTACAACCAAGGGCTACAACCAGGCTACAACCAGGGCTACAACCAAGTATATCAGACTTTAATCTCTATGGTAAACCAAAAAGGCAACACAGTATTGGCGCTGGGGGTAAACACAGATCAAGAAAAGTAGCAAAATATATCGATCATCCAAATAACTATAAGTCCGACAGTCAATATACCACAGTACAATGTCTCAGGTATGATGTACAAAACCGCAGTGATGAATAGAAACCCTAATTGACGATGACCATATCAATAGGGAGCCAAAGTCTTATGGATATGAATCAGTTTACAGTTTGATGAACTTCACAGATAGTAGATGAGTAGTAGGATAATAGCATGAAACCTGATAGTGCAGATCAATAAAATTTATTTATTTATACTATCAGGTTGTATGCTTTGTGTTCCTCTCTTCCCGTTTGCACGATCCGTATTGCAGAAAACGAGGCAACAACACGGAGTGTATCTATCAGAGTGACTGCCGCACGCTGCAACCAACGGGATTTAGTGGGTGAAATATCCACTTTATTATCCTACTACTCATCTGTGAAGGCCGCCTCTTCTCTAACTAAACTATTTTAAAGATCGCACGGAGGCAATCTACGTACCTAACTGGTACGTAGATTGCATAAATGACCTACTACACATACGTAGTAGGTCATTTCGGCAAGCTCCGCACCTAAGAAGCAGAAGCTTCTTAGGTGTGAATACGGCCCTGAAAGAGGAAAGTTACACCTGGGCAAAACCAAGTTGATTTCGGGGGAGTCAAGTTAATTGTATACTTTGTATGCAGAGATATATCTTTGAATTGTTTACTGCACACAGATCCTTACCATCCTTACTTTTACACTGTTATATAGACTTGGGCTAGGAAACATCACCTCTCAACACTAATGCTGTTAGCACCAGATGAAATATGGCTCCCTCTGAAATCAGCATGGTTTAGCCCAGGAGTAACTTTCCTCTCTTAATTTCAAGCTCCTTCCTAAGTCTGAATCAGGCCCTATATGCGAAGAATATCATTTTTAAGGGGTCTTACATGAAGCTGGCTCGCTTCTCCTCGCAGTGAGCCTGGCAACTTCGTTCAGCACATTTACAAATACTCACCCCTCCAACAAAGTCCCGTAATGATCTGCGAGATGTACGCAGACATCGAAGAATCTCATATTAAGTATGAGTGAGGTCTCGGTGCACACACAGGGGCTCTCTTTGGAAATTAAAAAATTTCAAAACCCCGACATGAAAAACTCTGCGCATACGCGGCTTGTTCATGATGGGACTTTGAAATCTACAAAGACAGATGTGTCGTCCTGGTTAGGTCAGTTTCGACTCTTTTTTTTCCCACTTGAATACTTAATGGTGTTCCTTGTACACATAAGCCAATAGAGGATCTCCACATCAGCACCTCATGTGACTATAGTGGTTTGGATAAAGCGAAAGACATGAGTAAGGAGTCTGTATCACCCGTTGGCAACAAGCATTTTCATGTGCTGTATGACAACCCCATTCATGAGTCTTCAGTAGCAGCAGTCAGTCACCAAAAAAGGACAGTTTGATGCAGTGGGCTGCAATCCCTTGACCATGAGGAACTCTAAGGGCTAGATTTACTAAGCAGTGATTTGTAAAAATCGCTGTTTATTTGGCGATTTTACACTGCTATTATAAAATCACTGTATTTACTAAAGTAATGTTACCTCTAAAAATCACCAGAAATTCTTCCTCTTCTAATTTGCCATTGTTACAATAGCCATGGAGATTTAGGAAAGGCAGAACATACAAATCACTGTATTTACTATACAGCAATTTGTTAAATCTCTGTAAAGTCACCCAAAACTCAGGTGAATAGAAAGAGGTGGGTGTGAGTCTTGATTATGTTCCGGTGACAGGCTCCTTCTACTTCTGGGTCCTCCAACGAATGACTCATGTCATTGCAGCGCCCCTATTTATACCCTCTGATGGGAGTCATTCACTGGGGGACCCAGAGGAAGAAGAAGCCTGTCACCGGAGCTCCACAAGAAGAAGAAGGACCTGGACAACGGTCTACAATCAACAGAGAAGACTTTAGAAAAGTGAGTAATATATTTACTTATTATTTGAAAAAGCATTTGCTGATAATACAACTGCCATTTCTTCAGAAGATGAGGCCTCTATAGTATTGTATGTAATGGGCACTATGTGCTTTCACTATATAACGGGCCACTATTGCATTATTATATATAATGGGGCAGTATTTGTATTATTATAACTATCGGGCCACTACTGTATGTGTATTATACTACTAACGGGACACTATGTGTATTATACTACTAACAGGACACTATGTGTATTTTATATCTAATGGGACACTGGGGTAGATCCAGAACTACGTTTGCCGTATGTTTATTCGCGTAGCGTATTTTCGTGCGCGTAAATTCGTTACAGTCCCCTCGGCACACCCATTGAACGTACGTATTTTGTCAAGAATTTACGCAGCTACGCACGCCCATACTGTACACTTTAAATACAACCCCCTGCCTACTTCACGTATTTCAGACGTATTTTGGACGCACGTAAAATTGGCACGCCCACACGTAAGTATTTGCGTGACACATACGTGAATGGCCCATACTTTAACAATTACGCTACGCTATTGAGCATATTTTCTATGGTGCGCATGCGCAGTACTTACAAATACGCAATTTTACGTCTCCGCCACACGTAAATTCGCTCCGAAGCGTTGTTCTGGATCAGGCCCACTATGTGTATTTTTTATCTAATGGGGCACTACGTGTATTTTATATATAATGGGGCACTATGTGTATTTTATATATAATGGAGAACTATGTATAGTTTATATATAACGGGACACTATGTGTATTTTATATCTAACGGGACAATATGTGTTTTTTATATCTAACAGGACACTATGTGTATTTTATATATAATGGGGCACTATGTGTATTTTATATATAAGGAGAACTATGTTTAGTTTATATATAACGGGTCACTATGTGTATTTAATATCTAACAGGACACTATGTGTATTTTATATATAGCGGGACACTACGTGTATTTTATATATACCAGGGCACTATGGGGTAGATCCAGAACTACGTCCGTCTTCCATAGACGGACGTAATTCAATAAACAATAGCTACTGCGCATGCATAGTAGCTATTGTACGTAATCTGCGTATCATTTTGATTTGTAGATTGCGTAAATGTGGTCTTTTAGACCGCATATACGCAATCTACGTATCAAAACGATACGCAGATTACGTACAATAGCTACTACGCATGCGCAGTAGCTATTGTTTATTGAATTACGTCCGTCTATGGAAGACGGACGTAGTTCTGGATCCGGCCCACTGCTAGTATCACTGCTAGTATCACTGCTAGTATCACTAGAATCACTGCTAGAATCACTGCTAGCATCACTGCTAGCATCACTGCTAGTATCACTGCTAGCATCACTGCTAGTATGACTGCTAGTATCACTGCTAAATTTACTAGTATCACTGCTAGAATCACTAGTATCACTGCTAGTATCACTGCTAGAATCACTGCTAGAATCACTGCTAGAATCACTGCTAGAATCACTGCTAGTATCACTGCTAGCATCACTGCTAGTATGACTGCTAGTATCACTGCTAAATTTACTAGTATCACTGCTAGAATCACTAGTATCACTGCTAGTATCACTGCTAGAATCACTGCTAGAATCACTGCTAGAATCACTGCTAGAATCACTGCTAGTATCACTGCTAGCATCACTGCTAGTATGACTGCTAGTATCACTGCTAAATTTACTAGTATCACTGCTAGAATCACTAGTATCACTGCTAGTATCACTGCTAGAATCACTGCTAGAATCACTGCTAGAATCACTGCTAGAATCACTGCTAGTATCACTGCTAGCATCACTGCTAGTATGACTGCTAGTATCACTGCTAAATTTACTAGTATCACTGCTAGAATCACTAGTATCACTGCTAGTATCACTGCTAGAATCACTGCTAGAATCACTGCTAGAATCACTGCTAGAATCACTGCTAGTATCACTGCTAGCATCACTGCTAGTATGACTGCTAGTATCACTGCTAAATTTACTAGTATCACTGCTAGAATCACTAGTATCACTGCTAGTATCACTGCTAGAATCACTGCTAGAATCACTGCTAGAATCACTGCTAGAATCACTGCTAGTATCACTGCTAGCATCACTGCTAGTATGACTGCTAGTATCACTGCTAAATTTACTAGTATCACTGCTAGAATCACTAGTATCACTGCTAGTATCACTGCTAGAATCACTGCTAGAATCACTGCTAGAATCACTGCTAGAATCACTGCTAGTATCACTGCTAGCATCACTGCTAGTATGACTGCTAGTATCACTGCTAAATTTACTAGTATCACTGCTAGAATCACTAGTATCACTGCTAGTATCACTGCTAGAATCACTGCTAGAATCACTGCTAGAATCACTGCTAGAATCACTGCTAGTATCACTGCTAGCATCACTGCTAGTATGACTGCTAGTATCACTGCTAAATTTACTAGTATCACTGCTAGAATCACTAGTATCACTGCTAGTATCACTGCTAGAATCACTGCTAGAATCACTGCTAGAATCACTGCTAGAATCACTGCTAGTATCACTGCTAGCATCACTGCTAGTATGACTGCTAGTATCACTGCTAAATTTACTAGTATCACTGCTAGAATCACTAGTATCACTGCTAGTATCACTGCTAGAATCACTGCTAGAATCACTGCTAGAATCACTGCTAGAATCACTGCTAGTATCACTGCTAGCATCACTGCTAGTATGACTGCTAGTATCACTGCTAAATTTACTAGTATCACTGCTAGAATCACTAGTATCACTGCTAGTATCACTGCTAGAATTGTTTAAATGCTGTGGCTCACACCGCTGTTTAAACAGCGATCTAGGTCTCACTTCTGTTGGTAAATCCAATGAGAACAGCGTCCAGAAGCTGTATGTGTATAAGCTGTGCCGCTGCAGTATTCGTTCCACTTTGCTTGTGGACAAAGAGTCCAATGCTGGTACGGCTCTGTTTGGATGCCGTGGCTCACTACTAGCAACTTAGATGTAAAATAGCTCTTTAGGTGAACTATGTATTGAGCGATGGTAGGCTGCGAACCAGCGCAGCTATGGTCGCCGTTCCACTCGTGTTGGTGCCCAAGATGTCAAATGGAAGATGTGCCAATATCGATTGATATAAAACGAAGCTGTGGCAGGAAGCTCTTACGCGTTTCTCCTTCTAAAGGTTTCTTCAGAGACGCTGATTTCATTGGATTTACCAACAGAAGTGAGACCTAGATCGCTGTCTAAACAGCGGTGTGAGCCACGGCATTTAAACACAGCTGCACAAGCACCGCACTTTTTGCCCACAAGCACAGTGGAACGATCATTGCAGCAGCACAATCTCCATATATACAGCTTTCAGACGCTGACTCCATTGGACATACTAACAGAAGTGAGATCCAGATCGTTGCCTAAATAGAGGTGGTAATTATTCTCTGGCACAGCCAGCTTTTTTACTCCTTGCACTATATCTAATACTGTGCTGAATATATCCTTTTATAATCATCTGGATTGCTGTACGGTTCTTTAATTAGCAACTTTTTGCCTATTCGTGACTTTTAATTAATTTTTTCAGCATGTTGCCATAAGGAATTACAAGTGCCCTCAATTACATCTGACACACTATTATTTTTTCTACTGATGTGTGCCTTATCTAACAACATACAGGACTTGCAACGTTGCATATTGCCTAACACTCATTGATATATCTTCTAAATTTGAAGTTTTTTGATTACTGCGGAGCTTAGTTTAGAATATTCACTGTGGCTAATATATTGTATTATTTTATTGTTTTTCCTTTTTATCTTACTAATTCATGTGATATGATTAGTGGTTTTTAAGAATTTAAGTATTGAATAAATATTTGCTATATTCATAATCTCCTAGCGCTTTTCTTTTGTTTTGTTTGGCTAAGAGCTTTATATGTCAATTCGTCTTTAGTGAAAGCCAGTCAAGGGTTCCTCTGGTTATGGATGGAGGGGGGAGAGTGTGGGTTGCAGCCATTATGCACATTTTGGGTCTATGGCAGGCAAACTCAAACAAAGATTGTGACAGAAACACTGAGTTGGTGGTGCAGGGATGCTATATTTGTCATGGGTTTCTGACCTATACATTTTTAACCCTCAAAAACATTGTTAATGTTTGGCTAAGACAGCTTTATATGTCAATTCGTCTTTAGTGAAAGCCAGTCAAGGGTTCCTCTGGTTATGGATGGAGGGGGGAGAGTGTGGGTTGCAGCCATTATGCACATTTTGGGTCTATGGCAGGCATGTCAAACTCAAACCCCCAATTGGGCTAAACAATTAAAGTCTAACAATGAGTTGACCACAAGAAAAATAAGTCTCATCCAGCCTCCCCATTATTCCCCATCCATGTTTCTCCAGCCTCCTCAGCATTCCCCATTATGTGTCTCCTGCCTCACCATGTTTCCCCATCATGTGTCTCCAGCCTCCCCAGTATTCCCCATTCATGTGTCTCCAGCCTCCCCAGTATTCCTCATTCATATGTCTCTAGCCTCCCCATTATTCCCCTTCCATGTCTCTTCAGCCTCCTCAGTATTCCTCGTCATGTTTTTTCCAGCCTCTTCAGCATTCCCCATTATGTGTCTCCAGCCTCACCAGTTTTCCTCATCATGTGTCTTCAGACTCCCCAGTATTCACCATTCATGTGTCTCCAGCCTCCCTATTATTCCCCTTCCATGTCTCTCCAGCCTCCTCAGTATTCCTCATCATGTGTCTCCAGCCTCACCAGTATTCCCCATCATGTGTGTTCAGCATCCCCAGTATTCTGCATTTATGTGTCTCCAGGCTCCCCATTATTCCCCATCCATGTCTCTGCAGCCTCCTCAGTATTCCCCATCATGTGTCTACAGCCTCACCAGTATTCCCCATCATGTGTCTTCAGCATCTCCAGTATTCTGCATTCATGTGTCTCCAGCCTCCCAAGTATTCCCCATTCATGTGTTTTCAGCTCCTAGTATTTCCCTTCATGTGTCTCCAGTCTCCCCAGTATACCCCATCATATGCTCCCAGTGAGCATGCGGCCCATATGCCACAAGTTTGACACATCTGGTCTACAAGGACTCTACACTTTAATCAGGCTAATTAGTAGTTAGACCTTTTTGAGGGTGTTAAAAAACAGTTAGGCTGGAATCCAGTCACTTACATCCTAGGTAACTGAGGCAAGAGGCCTCTATGGAGGAATCGAAAACTGTGTAGCCTTTGCTTTGTGTTGCACATTGATAATACAGGGATGTCTGTATGTGCTATTCACAATCGAACAGCAATAATTTATTTATTTGATTGTGAAAACTTTGCATTTATTTTAATAAAATTAGCTGAGGCTAATTGCATCATTCACAGGTCTAATGTCTAAACAGCAGATGGTGCCTCAGTATCTATCTATCTATCTATCTATCTATCTATCTAGCCTCCCCCATCTCCCTTTCTCCCCCCCATCTAGCTCTCTTTCTCTCTACACATTCAGCTACAAACAGTCTTAGGTTTATGTATTTTATACAATAAATTGCTTAAGGAAATAAAAGTTTTTGCTAGCAACCTAAAAAAAAGAATAGAAATAATAATGAACAAAACTTTGCAATGATTGACAAATTGCCTTATTTTAACATACAGAACCCGAGAGTGCAATGAAAAGAAAGTCATCTGGCAATGAAAAAATAAAAGATTATGAAGAAGTTTATGACAACAAAATAACTTAATACATTGTGTTCTAGAGAAACTGTTTGAGCCATGTATACATTCCAAAGATAACAGCTTTTATGAAGGATGTTTCTTCAGGATGTTCCTTGCTCGGCTATAGATCTTACATGACTCCCTTTTTATTTACTGCATTTCTCGGGCTTAGATGCACTATCATGTTTATATTTACTCCGAAGGGATAATAACTGATTGGATAAGAAATTATCACAGATACCGTGGGGGCACTTCTTCAAGGTTACAACAAAGTAAACAATTCAATCTCTCTCTCTCTCTCTCTCTCTCTCTCTCTCTCTCTCTCGGCTTGAGCAACCTCCATTGTCTGTGTTTGTTTTAAAGCTTGTCTGGGATAGCAGCTGACAGGGGGTGCTGTTTCAGAGTGGCTGTTTTGGAGACTTGGGAACCTCTGCAAGGTGATATATGACCCAAAGTTGGGACTCTGACAGTAATAGAGTTAGGATCACCAAAACAGAGAAGCCTTGTAAGTGGCTGGTGGTTTATCATACATTTGCATATGTATGTATCAAATCTCTCTGACATTTATTTCAGGGTTGCCGAATTTATATAGTAATAAATGCATGCAGAGGACAGGGCTAATGATGAGCTTCATGCAAATCGTTTCATTAAGCCCTGCCTCTTGACTATTAATTACTCCTTTTTTAGCTTCAATAAGGATCAAGTCATCAAGTCCCTCCCTGCCCCTAGCAACACTATTAGTTATTGCCAGGATATTAGTGTTGCCAGGCAGGGGGGCAGGACTTGAAGCCGTGGTTTTTATGGGGTATATATACTAAAGTCGCTTTTGAAAAGCGATTATGAATCGCCAGCCATCGCTGCGATTTTCCTGCGATTTTTTTTTTTAATCGCTGGATTCACTAAGCGACGCTTTTGGTGGCAATTTATAATCACCGTCGATAGCCATCGATTTTTACATGGAAAATTTAAAAGCACGGCGATTTTCCATGTAAAAATCGCCTTCATTTTTTTTGGTTTACTAATTCTAAAATGACAAGCGCATCATGATTGTATCTCTTAGCATGCACAGCAATGTGTCAGCATGTTAAGGGTTATAACCATGCCGCGCTCAGCCCGATGTGTAAAAAAAAAAGTTAAAAAGCAACACACACTATTTACAGTAAAATACATTTCATAGTAACACTAATAGTACATTATGGATCCCCCTTATATGTAATAAATAAACAGATGGCCACTCTGTAACAAAATAACCTATGTGTATTGTGCTTTATTAGTGTAAATAAGAAAATAGAGTATTATTGATTCACCGTTCTGCAGTCATCTATCTTGGGATGACTTGCTCGTAGATCTGGAAGAGTTGAAAGTAGTCCGTCCAGAGTTGATAGTGGTCCGTCCACAGTTGCTTAAAGTCTGGTAAAAGTTGCTTGGAGTTCAGGTTCCGTTCTTTGCTGGGCCGGGACAGTTGCTTGAAGAAGGTGGTGAGTTGATTGGAGGTCTCTTTTCTGGTCCTCTGCTTGATGACACAACGTCTTCCTGCTTTCAGTTCTGGGGTGCCGATGCTAATGAGCATTCGGCCACTAGTGGTTCCCTTTTATAGTGTTAATAACGTCAAGGGGACCTCTAGTGTCTATGATGTCATTAACACTATAAAAGGGATCTCTAGTGGCCGAATGCTCATTCAATGCTGCTGAAGTGTAGACCCGCTGATGAAAAGACAGTTCTGACATTAACAAATATGGATAGATTGAACTGAAAATTACATGCAAACAAATATGTATAGACAAATACTGTAGGCTGACAGTTATAATGCAGCAGCCTATAAGTATCCATGTTTCAAGAATTGTTTTTTTTATAATTAATTTTAGATTGTTACAATTTTACTGTTTTTGAATTTTAAATATAAATAAACTTAAAATATATTTTTTTATATTAAAAAATGAATCTCCCTATTTTTATAAATGCCTGAGCAGAATGTGCAGCAATACACTGCTTTTCAGTCTAAAAAAAAGTATAGTGCAGCGTATGCAAAGTTTGTGTTTAAACATGTTATATTTTTACATTTTAATATTCGTAAAGTGTTTAGGGCTGTGTCATAACTAATAATAAGGGGCCAGTTTTTGCTACTTATGCAAATCACTTGTGAAAGTAAGCCAAAATGCCCACGGCAAATGTTACGAAGCAGCTCGTAATAGGATGGGACATCCCCTCCCCTCCACTCAACATAAACTTTCGCTATTGGAAACGGGTTCAAATAGCTCTCCATTCCCAATACATAAAATACAGATGGGCAGACAAGTAACTTTAATTCCTTGATTGTCTTACTACAGATAAAAGAAATGTTATATTTGGAATATTTTACACTCAGATATGACTTGTATTCATAACATTTATAAAGACAGATTTGGGACAAATAACCCCAACTCTGATACAATTTATCCCTGTTCTGGCCACAAAACTCCCACTTTGAGACAAAACATTAGCCATATATATTATCTCCTTGCAATATATATTATCATATACTTTATATGAACGTCTTATAAAACTGTTGAAAAAAACCTTATTTCTAAAAACTTAATTTTTTTCATTTGTAAACTCAATTTTCTTCCCGCTTTAAGGGATTCTCCTTTTTAAAGCTTTTACGTCTTTATAACATAAGAAGTAAAAGCTAATGTTTATTTTAATGTGCAGAACCCTTCAGCTTTATTGTATAGTATATAAAGAGACAACATAACAGCCAAAGTTTATCTAAACGTTCATTTCTCATGAAGTTCATAAATTACCTGTGAATTTTTTTATAGAGAAAATAACAAGGCGGACGTCTTTATTCTCACTGCTGTAATATGGTGTTTTGCATATGTGTTTATAATTTCTGATCTATTTAGATAATGCTTCCTTGGAAATAAAAACGGGAATAAAATATCTGGATAGGTAAATTCTCAGAAGTTATAGTAGTAGCATTTTTTTCCATCCAATGCATCCTATGTGTTGATATACCCAACACTGATATTACGATTAATGGAAAATTAATACTTTCCAAACTATTAGGTAATCAACAAGTCAGCTTTTATTAGACATAACAGTACATAAAAAAAATAAAAACTTGGCATTCACTCCAAGGAAAGTTAATAGCTCCCAGAGTTCCAAAATTCCTATGCTACTAATGCCAGTAGTGTTAATTAGAACAAATTTCTATCACATATGTAAGGGATTAATGGATTGAACATATAGAAACAGAATACAGAAAATAGAATAGAAAACAGAATTAATATAGAATTATCTATATTTTTTATACATGATGTAAAAACATTTGCTAAATATTATTACTAATGACTAATACTATTAAAAACATCAATAACATAATATACAGTAATTCTCTGGGTAGACTAGAGCAATGGACAAGAGTTTGGAAACTGCAGTTTAATGCCAAAAATGCAAAATCTTGCCCTTGGGGTGCAAAAACCCAAACATCCCACAGCCAGCTAAAGCCTAAATTACTTATCTTGTTTTCCAAGCAAGTAAAATTTGACAAATTATGGAAATTGCCATGTGTTTCGCATTTATTTAAGGTCTATAGTGTGTGAATTATACAATTAAATCTGCATTTACTTCTAAACTAAATAGAAAATTTGGGACTAATTTATTATGATAAAAAAATAACAATATTGTGAATTGCTTTTATTTATTCCTTTTTTTTTATTATTATTATTATTATTATAAATGTTCTTTAAATAAAATTGGATGAATTTTGTAGCTTTTATATTGCTTTTTACCAAGTCGGATGTGCCTTGCACATCCGCATACTACTCTGAACAGCACCCTACGTGCTATTCAGAGTGGGCTATAGGATGCACGGATGTGCATCCTTAAATAGCCCGTAGTCAAATGAGCATGTGCGATTCCGCATCGCACATGCTCGTAACTCTGAATCAGCCCCATAGAAACAGAATACAGAAAATAGAATAGAAAACAGAATTAATATAGAATTATCTATATTTTTTATACATGATGTAAAAACATTTGCTAAATATTATTACTAATGACTAATACTATTAAAAACATCAATAACATAATATACAGTAATTATCTGGGTAGACTAGAGCAATGGACAAGAGTTTGGAAACTGCAGTTTAATGCCAAAAATGCAAAATCTTGCTCTTGGGGTGCAAAAACCCAAACATCCCACAGCCAGCCAAAGCCTAAATTACTTATCTTGTTTTCCAAGCAAGTAAAATTTGACAAATTATGGAAATTGCCATGTGTTTCGCATTTATTTAAGGTCTATAGTGTGTGAATTATACAATTAAATCTGCATTTACTTCTAAACTAAATAGAAAATTTGGGACTAATTTATTATGTTAAAAAAATAATAATATTGTGAATTGCTTTTATTTATTCCTTTTTTTTATTATTATTATAAATGTTCTTTAAATAAAATTGGATGAATTTTGTAGCTTTTATATTGCTGTCATAATTATGTGAAATGCTTTTCTGCAATGGATTTGTGAAGAATTATGCATAATTTCAGTTGTGTGTGGGCATTTTCTTTAAAATGTTTATAATGGAACTTGAAAGCATGAAAACTGCACATTTAAAAAAAAACAAAAAAAAAAACATCCAGGTCTACTGTCCCATGCCAGGAGCAGATGTGGCTCACTGAAACTTACATTAGCTCTGCAGCAACAGGTATCGGCAGGAGAGTTGCACATTAGCGGACCAATGCGCAAGGAAACACTTCTCTGTGCATCGGCTCGCTGTTCATGCAGGTCAGTGGTGCTCCGCCCCCTATGTGACATCACGTGGGGGCGGAGCACTGCTGATGTATCCCTGGCCCCTATATTTCTGATGACAGCCCTGCTGGGTGGGACAGATTGACATGCATACAGCAGCAGGATAGGGGAGGTATAAAATAGCTAATCGTACAGTAAGAGTTTAGGTAGGCCCTTACGCTCAGTCTTCATTTTCCATGGGACCGGTGCTTAAATATTAAGGTAGGGTCCGGATGTAGATGTCCCATGCATGTGAGGGGAGTGGACTTCCGTTGCATGCACGGGTGCCATTGGAATTCCGCCACCGTTGTGGCCAGAGTTCTGTCTGCATCAACAGAGTTCTAGATCCGACCCTATATCAATTGAAATTTCTACATTCTGTTTATATGATGATGAGTGATCTTATAGTCCTTCCCTCTCTATGACCAGATCCAAACTTTTGGTATGCAGCGCAAACATGTGTGCTTTTTACCAGAAGAGATCTGAATCCAGGCTTCCGTCCTGATTTTAATTATGATGGCTAGGTGATTCTGATGGAAAGAGGAGGGTAGTATATAAATAGTAAAGTGAGGCCTTGCTAAGCACCTTCTGTACCATCTAGCCTCCAGCACCATACATTTTTTTAAATGTGGATGGATTGTAAGTACATGCGAGCATTGGGACTTGCCTTTCCTTGCCTGTACACAAGGCTGAATCCAATGGGGAGCACAGCAGCATCGTAAGTCTAGATCTGGCCCACAGTCATTATTCGAAACTAGAGATGAGCGGGTTCGGTTCTCTGAGAACCGAACCCACCCAAACATTGGGATCTGAGGTGGGATCCAAAACATTTCTCAGATGTCACATGTCCCAGTGCACCCGCTGTCAGATCTCGCGTGGTTTTGGCACTGCTCACAGAGATCAATGTCGCATCAGTGGAAGAAGTGCGGAGGAAGTAGCGAGAATACATGAAAGGTAAGTAAGGGGATCTTATGGGAATACTGGGGAGAGGCTGGAGACATTATGGGAATACTGGGAAGAGGCTGGATGGACATTATGGGAATACTGGGGAGAGGCCGGAGATATTTTGATGGGGTTACTGGCGTTCTGGAGGCATATGATGGGGGATTCTGGGGGTCTGGAGACATAATGGGTGATACTGAAGGGCTGGAGACATATGATGGGGGGATACTAAGGGGCTGGAGACATGTGATGACGTTACTGGCAGTCTGGAGGCATATGATGAGGGATTCCGGGGGTCTGGAGACATAATGGGTGATACTGAAGGGCTAGAGACATATGATGGGGGATACTAAGGGGCTGGAGACATGTGATGGGGTTACTGATGGTTTGGAGACATATGATGGGGGATTCTGGGGGGTATGGAGACATGATGGGTGATACTGAAGGGCTAGAGACATATGATGGGGGATACTAAGGGGCTGGAGATATGTGATGGGGTTACTGACAGTCTGGAGACATATGGGTGATTCGGGGGTTCTGGAGACATGATGGGTGACACTGGGGGCTGGAGATATGATTCGGGATATTGAGGGGCTGGAGACATGTGATGGGGTTACTGGCGGTGTGGAGACATATAATGGGGATTCTGGGGATCTGGAGACATATGATGGAGGATTCTGGCTAGAGACATATGATGGTGGATTCTAGGGGTTTGGAGACATGATGGGTGATACTGGGGGTCTGGAGACATATGATGGGGGATTCTGGGGGGTCTGGAGACATGATGGGTGATACTGGGGGGACTGGGGACATATGATGGGGCATACTAAGGGTCTGGAAACATATGATGGGGTTACTGGCGGTCTGGAGACATATGATGGGAGATTCTGGGGGTCTGGAGACATATGATGGGTGAATCTGGGGTTCTGAAGACATGATGGGTGATAGTGGGGCGCTGGAGACATATGATGGGGATACTAAGGGGCTGGAGACATGTAATAGGGTTACTGGGGGGGCTGGAGACATATGATGGGGTTACTGGGGGTTTGGCTGCAGTGCTGTGTGACAAGGGACTGCCACGTGGGGCTGTGTACTGGCTGTGTACTGTATAGGGTCTGTGTACTGTATAGCGGCTGTGTACTGTATAGGGGCTGTGTACTGTATAGGGGCACTGCTATACTGTGGTTGAGCTCTGCCCAACCTCAGTGTGTGACCGATTGTCTTTTTTGCGGACAGATTTGTGCAGCAATCACAGAGTGACTTCTGTCACTTAGCTTAGTCATCCAGCCAACATTTTGGCCTAAACTGGATAAAAACATTATTGCGTGCTGTAAGTTGTTCACAATAGACTGAAAATTTGTGGAAATTAATGTTATTGAGGTTAATAATACTGTAACTACAAAAGCACCACACACATACACATTGCCTGGACGCAGCAGTCCAGGCACCGTGCAGTCACATACACAGTGCCCAGACTGCTGCGTCCAGGCACTGTGTATGTGTTGCTATGGCAACACATACACAGTGCCTGG
>WWET01003339.1:11103-36053 GCA_011038615.1 Limnodynastes dumerilii | reverse complement strand
ATAATAATAATAATAATAATAATAAATTCTGAATACAGCCTATAATTTGGTTTAAAAGACTTTTAAAATGATACAGCAGTAAATGGTTCTAATGATGACAAAAGGGAAGATATTGCCTATTTCAGGGTTAAAATATGGAAACAATAAAATGTATGAGAAAATGGAGAAAAAAAGTGAAAGTAGGGAAGAAAAAAGGTAATAGCGTTTATAGATTTTATAACAATTGCTTATATGTGTATAAAAAGGCACCACGAAGGATCAGGTAGAAGGAAAGTAAAAAACAAAATGGAATACACTGAAGAGATTCATATCTTAAAAAATATCCTGTATGAAGGTGTTCCAGAAATGAAAAAAGTTGCAAATATTGGCACAAATCTGCACCTGAACAAATCTTATTTCAGTGTGAGGGACAGGGCTGCCTTCAGAATTTGTGGGGCCCGGGACACACCACCCGCCCCCTATGTGATGTCATCAGTGTGCCACCTGGCCCTGCACATTGGCCCTGTAATGATGGCGGCCCCCAATAAGCTGCAGGTCGCGCCCCCCCCCCCCCGATGGCGGCCCCAGCCTGGTGAGGGGTGCAAATACTGAACAGTTTTCATTACAATCTATAATTTAGAGGTGGGCTAGAAAATCTCTCTTCTTAACTCTAACAGCTAGATTTCCCAAACTTTGGAAAAGGAAAAGTGGCAGCCAGTTAAATACTTGCTGACATTCTCTAGTTTGAAAAACCGAGATTATATTATTCAGCCATATGTTACTTCCTGGCCAGAGAGAGGGTGTTTCAAGCATATCCCCATTTCATAAAGACAATTGCATATAAGAAAGGAGAAGACAGAAGGTAATTTAAAAAGCATTCCAGAATATTAATGTGAATCTACTATTCATCTTCATCTTCTTTTATATTATTCAGGATAAATCTGTAAATATATTGAGACACTAAACCCAAAAGTGCACTTAATATTTTAGTGTATATCCTCTAATTTTTGCCTTTAACTAAAGGCCTTGATTATTTACATATATTAATATAAACTGCTGTTGCCATAATGTTTCACTAGGGTGGGTCCTTAGCTTTCCAATTTTGAACCCTATGTGAACTAAACAGTCATTACTTCTACCATTCTCATTATAAGTATTTAGAACTGTCAGTTTACATTAATCAATTGTATTCAAGTAATATTGGGCCTGATCCAGACCTACACCCGCCGTCGCTAGGACGGCGGGCGTAAGCGTAAGATCGGTTGAAAAGCCCATCTGCGCATGCGCCGGGCAGATGTTGCCCGGCGTAGCTACGGCAACGCCCGATCAACGATCGGGCATCCGTAGGAACAGCGTAGGGACGCTGGAGGGAGCGTCCCCCTAGCGTCCCTATGTTAAGGTTAGTGAAGGTGGACGGGGGGAGTTAATATAATGAGGGAGGGAGGGCTTAGCGGTAGTACGCTCGTGTGCGAGCGTATTACCCATTGCTTACGCCAGCTGAAGTTAGGGTAGCCTTCAGCCGGTGTAAGCAATGGGAAATACGCCCACACAGGGGGAGTGTCGGGCAGAGTGGACGCCGATACGCTGTGCTTTAGTAAGCACAGCGCATCGGCGTAGGTCTGGATCAGGCCCATTGTATCAGAGTTTGTACCAATGTTCTAGGAAAAGTTTCCGTATGCTAGACTATATCATAAATAATGAACCGGATCCAGACTTAAGTTCCCTTTAAGGACGATCGCGTAAGTATAAAGCACTCCCCCCGGGCACTCCCTTCGAATACACGTCATTTACGAGTTCTACACCCTACCTTAACTTTTCCTTGCGTATCTGCAGTCGTACATATCTGCCTAAACCAGCCCATACTGTACAATTTAAATGCCTCCCTCCGTCTACAATGCGTATTTTCTGCTTGCGTAGTGATGACACGCCCCTTTGTACGTAGTTACAAGCAAGTTACGTTCGATCAGAGTTACGATGCATAACATCTGCCGTGCGCCTGCGTAAACTCGCTGTCGTACTTAAGTCTGGATCTACCCCAATGCTATATTACTCTACCTTGCATTATTCTCTTAATATGTACATTATGATTGAATGTGTTAATTTTGTGCTTCCTGAGAGAACATCATAATAGTATACATTATGGGCCTGATTCACACTGCTGCTTCTTAAGTGCGTATCTGGCCGAAATGACCTACTGCGCATGTGTAGTAGGTCATTTACACTATCTACGTAGCAGATCGCACAAGTAACACAATGACAATGAAATCCAATGCGTAACATATGGCGAGAGCATGCGCAGATTTTACTTGCAAGGAAAACCTTTCGTTATTAGGTCTGGATACAGCCCTATCGTCGCTTCTAAACTTCCACTTGGACCACTGAGTTTGACTTTATAATAACTCTAATAAAGCAATGCCTTTTAATAAAATATATATATAAATTTGCTGTCTTTCAAAGCAAAAAAAAGTGTACTATGTAATTACTGATTACGCACCTCATGCTTTCTTTCTATTTTCACATTCAAAAAGCCCAAAGACAAGTATTTTTCCCCCTGGTGTCCATTGAATGCAATGTAAAAAGTCTTTGATATAATAATACACTATACTATTTTTACAATTCCAGCCAAGCGTGCAGGAAAGCCTGAAGCATTTCAAGAGCTGAGAATTTTCTTAGACTGATAAACTTGTTACAATAAGAACTGGTTGCTTATCAAACTTATTTACGATTGCCTCAGATCAAAGAAAGAAAAAGTTTGGTTGTCTATATATTTTGTCTAGAAAAGAAGTGAAATTAAGAAGGAAAATATTTTAATGAATTTGGAAGCAGTGGTCCGGATTCACAGTTACGTCGTTTTCCTCTTTTGTATGTTGTTTAAGAATTGAGCTACTATGCATGTGTAGTAGCTTATTTACACTATCTACATACCATTTCTGCACATAGATTGCATAAATAAGCTACTACGCATGCATAGTAGCTCAATTCTTAATACAACGTATGTAATACAAAAACTACGTAACTGTGAATCCGGACCAGTATATCTAATGTTATCCAAAAACACAGCAATGCCCATTTTTATTAGACAGTTCTGCATTATTCAACTATATGTTTTAAGTATTCCTTCATGACACTCCAGGGATCCGATTTACTGAAATGGAGTCTGTGAAACTCACTGGAGTTTGCTTGTATTTACCGGGGAGTTTAAACTCGACGTATTTACTATTGAAAAGTCGCAACTCGCACCTTAGTAAATCCAGCCACTTATATGTTCAGAATGTAAAAAATCGCCAGAGTGAATCGCAGGAGAATGTGGTCAAACTCACAAGAGAAAAAAAAATGGTGATTTCTGTGAGCCTATTGCACACAGTATATTTCATGGGAGCATTGTCCATGCTTAATATCACAACAATCTCTGAGGGGTAGGAGGAAGAAAAACATCACCACCCAAAGTTATGCGCAGGCAATGCATACCACGTAATGTGCATATGTTTGGCCTACGTGTCGACCTTGACCTCCTGTCTGATAAGGAGGTGGTGCAACTGATTCGCCTCAACCACACTAACCTCCTGAGCCTTTATGAGCAGGTGAGGAGGAATTTGGATTTACCAACCTCTCTGTCATATGCAGTATCTGGGCTGCACAAATTAATGTGTACCATCCACTATATGGCCACAGGCTCTTCCCAGTCTGTGATAGTGTTGTGAGTCCCCGCTGCGATGGCTCTCATTGCAAAGTAGGGTTAGGCAGTGGGAGTGGGTGCTTAGTGTTAGGCTGTGGGGGGGATTTAGGGTTAGGCTACGGGTGGGCGACAGGGTTAGGCTGAGGGGGAGGACTTAGGGTTAGGGTTAGGGAGTGGGTGCTTACCTTTCAGAGCACCGTGTTCAGTGTCCAGGGATTGATTGCTATGCCTCATCATGGAACTGGCTGGGAGCAAACGGCTCTATCAAAATAGGACTATTCGCAACAGGTACCCACATTACTGTGATAAGAAGACAAGGGTGGCATTTCACAGGCTAAATTTTCACGTCACTTTTCTGATGAGTTAAGTGCACTTAATAAATTTGCGTACATATATCTGCTTTCCCGGCCAGGAGTCAAATTGGCGTTACCTGAAGTTTGTCTTCTATATGCTCTCTGGCTTTCCTAATGTTCTTGGAGCAATAGATTGCACACATATAGCGCTAAGACCACCTACAAATAGGGCGCGCATATAAACAAATCGCCACCATTACCACTCCCTCATGCAGATGGTCAGTGATGCAAACTTGAAAATACTGAGTGTTTGTGCCGGTTATCTTTGGTCATGTCATGACCCCTATATTCTGAGGCCATCATCCTTATATTTCAAACAGAGGGGTGGCTGTTGGGTATGTAATATGTTTTAAGAAAGAGATGTAATCTACTTTTAAATGACTCACGTGTGTGTTTTATGTTACTACTGTTTGATGTTGCATTTCTCTCTATTGACAGGTGACTCAGGATATGGGTGTCACTCCTGGCCGCTATCTCCTCTGCTGCATCCTCAGACTGCTGCACAGCACAGATATAATGAGGCGCACATAGCCGCTAGAGGAATGAAAGAACGGACCTTTGGCCTATTGAAAACCAGGTTCGGGTGCCTAGATAAATCTGGAGGTTTGCTGCTCTACTCCCCTGCAAAGGTGGCTGATATCGTGCTGGCTGTCTGTCTGTTCCATAAGAGGTGCAGAGGGTGGGAGGCAGATAAGGGATGGTGTCATTATGAATGCTTTACATGTTATTGTAAACAGCCTGATAATCATATTATTTTTTTTTTTTTTTAATTTATAAAGACTTTCAATGATTAAGTCAATATGATTTTCCAGAGTGTGCAATAACACATACTTGAATGTAATTGTAAGTACTAGGGGCCTGATCCTGAACTACGCCGATGCGCTGTGCGTACTAACACACAGCGTATCGCCATGCACCCCCCCTGACACTCCCACTGTGGCCGGCGTAATTACACACTGTTACGCAGCCTGAAGGCTATCCTAACTTCAGCCGGTGCAACAGTATGTAATTACGCCGACCACTAGATCGTAATGTCCTAACCCAGCCCTCGCTTCCTAATTTCCCTACCTCCCCCCGCCTACCTTCCGTAACTACAGCGTAGTTACATAGCTGCCTGCCCCTTCATCTGCAACAACGTTGTAGTTACAGACGCCCGATCCAGGGCACCCAGAAAAATGGATTACACCGGGCAACATATGCCCGGCTCATGCGCAGATCGGCAGAAACGCCGATCTTACGCAGCCGCCCGCTGTAACTACGGCGGGCGGCATATTTCTAGATCAGGCCCTATGTTTATTAACATTCAGAAAAAAACAAAGACAAATGTGTTTGAAAAATCCAATAAATAAATTGGACAATAACACAAGGGATATTTGTTTCACTTTTTATGTTCAAAACAACACTTTAGGAAAGTATAACAACATGAACATTTGGTTAATGTGAAAATGACCACACTATTATGATGTACAAATTGTCAACAAAATTTAAGCTAATGAGGTAAATCCAGACCTATGGGCTTGTTACGTTAGATTGCGTAGCGTATTTAGCTATCATATTTTCTATGCACTCCCCTAGGCAGTCCCTTCGCTCATACGTACTTTGCCCGTTTTACGCTTCCCCAAACCCTATCTTAACTTTTCAAAGTGTAAGTACTGTCATACGTAATGGATTTACGTACGTTGCAGCCTAACCCAGCCCATACTGTACGATTTAAATGCCCCCCCCCCGCCTACAAAGCATAACTACGGGTGTCGCAAGGGTGCCCCTGCCCCTTCGTTCGCAGTTACACTGATGGTACGTACGTTCAGCTTTACGTGTCATAATATCTACCGCGTGCATGCGCAGTAAATACAAATCATCGATTTTACGTCAGAGGCTAATGTAAAATCGCTAGCGTACGTAGCTTAGGATCCGGTCCAAGGTTTTCAGTAATTTACTTACTGGACCACTCCTTGCACGTGGCCCACGCCTAGAGAGAGTATTTGGTTCTGAACCTTGTGATGTTGTGGCCTGACTGCTTTCTGCAGATGTTGTTGCTGTAGGCAGAAATTTGGTGATGTTGTACCTGGCCGATCAACCTAACAACATTTGTGCAGCATGAACATTATGTTGTTCCTTTGCTGAGAGTAATCTGTTCCTTACTAAACTCATTATATTATCTGTCTAAAATTATTATCTATGCACCTCATGAAGGAATTTTGCTTATGAAACGCATTTGGGTTCTTTCTAATTATTTAGCCTTTTGGCCATAACCACAACAGGGACTTTAGGAATTACTAGTGGTAGTGGTGGGGAGGAAACCTCAGCTTCTTCATGTCCACTATGTAGAGTAGGTGAACGCTGACGTACATATTCCATATGGAATAACGTCTTCTTCCTGTTGTTCCATTTCAGGAATGCTTTGATGCTGAGTAATAGGACTTTGTTTCTGTTGACAAAGTCAAAGGTAAGTATATATTTTTGGGTAGTTGTCAAAAAAATGTATTTTATCCATTTATTCAAAAACAGATGCAACTCACCAGCAACCCGGGATGAACTTAGAAGTACAGGAGCAGACCATTGAAGAGGAGGCCCACCGACATCACTTGTACCTGAGGACAATCATATTGCAATAGTTAATTTTCTAATAAATTTATCACAAAATTTACACATTTTATTTTATGTCATGTTGGTTGCATAACAATTTCACACAAAAAAATATAATATAAATTGGCAAACATCTTACCCGGGAGAGGGTCATCTGGGTCTTGCACATTGACTCCTTCAAGTTTTTCCTCTGGCATTATTTGTCTTAGTTGGTCCTCATATGTAGTGTATTTGATTCTGGCTGGAGGACCACCACCTGTGCGGGATGTAGCCTTTCTCAACTCAGACATTTTCTCTTCAAGTTTGTGCTTTATGTCAGAAAATCTTACGAGCGTTTGAAGGGCCTACAAAAAAAACCATGAAATATTAAAAGTTCATGTTTAATAATGAAGAAGCATGACAATTAACAACACTACAAAAATATTAAAGGTATTTACAAGCAAAACAACAGCAACAAATCTTGATAGATCCACCAAAATACAATCCAAAATAGCTGAAGGCACACAGTAGCTTACTACACCTCAACTATCCACATGTAAATGCAAGCAATCAATCAGAAAGTGACCTGCATTTAAATGGTGTCTGTGATGTGAACTCTCGCGATTTTTCAGCAAACACTGTCTATTTCAAGGGAAACAACTGTGACTTTTTAAGAAATACATCATTCCAGCATTGAAAGCATTAGTAAATTACAAATCGCGGCCAAACTCCAATGAGTTTAACACAAAGACGCTGGACTTTAACATAAAGTCACCGCAATTATAATCACCGAACATCAGCATAGTTTAAAAATCGCCATTTAAACTCACTGCTATAACACACTGTTATAACACACTGTTATAAAGCCAGGCTCCTGTAGGTTCAGTATTTAAAAAGACTTACCCCCATCCGCGATTCCCAACCTGCCCATGTGGTTTTTTTAAGTGTAAGCGAGCTGCCAATAGCGACCTCTGCGCATGTGCAGATCCTGCTTGATGGTAAATATTTATCCAATGAAGTGTGACAAGTGCTAGTAAAGGATAATGGACCCCAAACTTTTAGCTACATTTAAAATTGCTACAGATGGGCCCAGAAACACCTTTCCTTGTCATGATTCTTTCTCATGCTGGGGAAGCTGGATTGTAGCCCATTAGTAAATTATTAAAACTTTGTTTACTTGCCATTTAGCAGCTGCTGGCTTCCTGCAGAAATTAGACAATTCACTTTCTCTCTAGGGTGTCATCACATTGTCATCACATTGTCTGAGCTATGCAGGAAGCCAATAGCTGCTAAATGGTAAGTAAACAAAGTTTTAATGATTTCTGCTGCAACATTCAACTTTCCCCAGCAGGTGGGCCCAACATGCTTGCAATTTCACGCCATGTATGGCACATGTTTCTCTGTTTTTAGGAAAGGTTTAACTGGGCACAACTGTATGCTGATGGAGCTGGGCTACCTCCACAAACAAGGAGAGAAGCTACAATAAGTGTGAACTCAGCTGAGAAAACTTTGTGACTCAGGCCATCTAAAAGTGAACATTTTAAGCATACAATAATGACAAAATGCAGAGACGACTCTCCAACAAAATGAATAGTCTCCAGTCTGAAATGGATGGTATCACAGTAATTAAAAAATATCTGTGCGATTGGGAATCCCCCCATGTATCTGTTTTAAACTTTCCGCTGTTCTGCAGCACCACCCAGACATAGACTTGCACTTCCCATGCAGATCAACTCTCAGTAGCACTTATCACCAGCTCCTCCCTGGCCATACTTTAGAAGTAGCCGGTCACCTCCAGCTCAAGGCTACTGTTAATCCAATCAGCAAACTGTTCCCTGTGCTCCATCCAATTCCCATGACTTTTTCTCTGTTTTACCAATTAACTTACTTTACTTTACCAAAAAATGGTTGCAGTATAGTTTCAGGGGCCGGCAATAAATTACAACACTTGATTGAATGTACTTTTTTATTCTAGAGTTTTTAGCGATTTACAACACCAGCTTCACTTATCCAGTCTGAGCTCCAGTTTGAGAGGGGAGATCACTCCTCTCGCACATATGGGACTTCTGAAGACAGGACCCTATCTTAACATTAGGGAAAATAGGGCCGGTGTGTAACATCTTGGTTAAGCATACCTATCCACCCACCATGGACCGATTCAAAAATCTGTGTGACTTGCGTATGCACAGAGCTCCGTCATTAAGCATGGAGGAGGGGAGTGCATGCCCCTGGCACTCCCCTCCTTTTACAGAGTTCTGGACACTTAAGTGTCTGGAACCCTACCTTAACTTTACTGCACAGATCTGTATCGGCGCAAACGCAGATCCATGTGGAATTGCATTTCCCCGCCTCCAGTCCACCATTAGCATGACTAACCCTGCCTGTGTGGTGAGGTTTTGGCATGCAGATGTGAAGGGCCGACCCCTTCTACTAAAGTTCTTCCTTCTGGAAATTTGTTCCAGAAGAACTAACGACACGTAATATCTAGCACGCGCCTATCTGTGAATCGGCCCAAGTGTATGCAATGTACACATGACAGCTTGTCCTGCCCCACTGTCGGGAAGGTCTTATACCCACGCAAGAGCACTCGCAACATGCATGGAGCAGAAATCAATCATAAATGGATCCGGCCCATCAACGCTAAACCTGCCATAGCTTTAATGTCAACATAATCTAGACATTTACAATCCAATAAAACTCTCCAATAAGTATCCCATGCAAGAAAGGCCATTTATTTTGTTGCATTATTCCACGTGGTTTTGCAGATTGCAATTTAGTGCATTGTGTCATTTGCATTTCCTAATCTGCTGGTCTGTAAATAATGTGTGGTTTATATTCCAAAGTGCATTTAAAATTGTGCTTTAATACATCCTGACTTACAAGTATCAGCTGCAAACATTAAATGCAGACTATCAAGAAAATTGTATAAATGTTATTATTTTAAAAGCACACAGATAAAAAATGAATGTACAGTGCTTAGTTTTTGTAAATGTTATCTGTGTAATGCATAGGAAAGCATTCCAAGGTGCAAGGTCCCAATCTATTTCTTTGTAGATCACTTATATATTTATACAGCTATTAAATATAAATAAGATGTTAAATGGTGCTGACAACTTATGACGCATTTCGTCTGACGAGTTTAGACATTTTCAAACAGTTTAGACTGAAGTCTAAACTCGTTAGACGAAATGCGTCGCAGGTTGTCAGCACCATTTGACATCCTAATCACCAGACTTTTAAAATCATTTATACTTTTTGGGACTTGCAACATGAATGCAGTGACAGGGACAACCGATCGCTACATATAGGTCCCTGTGAATCAATCGCATTACGTTTCTCTATGAATCATCTGCGGATATTTGCTGACTAAATTTTGAGAACATCATTTTGGGAAGGAGCAAGGACCAGGACCAATATATGATACTTAACATCAAGGCTTCTGAGTACTTTATGATATTGTTTATACCCTGCAATTACCTGGGTTAACATATCTACAGATACTCATACAGCAGCTTTGCTGAAAGGTATTAACCGTTCGAACCACAGAAGATCTTATAGAAAGCTTCCCTGTTTGCTGCAGAGCTTTCCAGCTGTATCACCCACCTCCCTATCAATTTCATAGTCAGCAACATCAGTATGAAGTTTTATGTCCGGTATTAAATAATTGTAATTATATACATGGTGCTTGTGCAATTCTAGATTATGTTAATTTATGTATGGATGCATATTAGTAAATAGATATTTTAACTATTACCAGTTGCTTTAATGTATGAGTATCACTATTGAGTATTGGATATTAAGCATGGCTTTATTCGTTTTTAGCTTTTTGGTGATATACTGGTACGGATCCTGAACTTCACGTGCTTTACAGTTGTCCGGCTGTTTTCATAGCAGGGAAGGCACACCCCCTGCATTCCCTGCTCTTGGTAGTAAATCCGGACATTACGTGTCCAGATTTCTACCTTAACTTTTATGACCAGCTCTGCTGCCTTACGGCCGCAAACTTGGTCGTAATGGGGATTCCCTCGCCCCGTACCCTCATTTACATGTCGATCTACGCCTTCACGGCGGAGATACGACTGTTGTAAAAGGGGCGGCAGCCCCTTTTCCGTAACAGCTGGCGTACGTAATGTAAGAATGCACACAACCTTCTAGATGGACATTCCGAGGATCGGGCCCATACTGTATATATTTATATGTATTTATTTTGTTTTTTATATTTATTTTAAGTACTAGTATTACTTCATCTTAAAGTTGATATTTGTTCCTGTTTAGATTATTATTGTTGTTTTGAGATGCTGCGCACACATCAGGTATAGGTGTGGGGGGCGCCGTGTGTCTAACCAACAACACCAACACCTTTCCTTTAGCCCCGCCTACTTGCTATATGGGTCTGAGTCAGTCTACTTCCACCCCTGTTTATTGCAGTATGTGAATTACAGTAAATCTAATAATAACATAACCGTTTTTCCCCTAATATTACTTTTACAAAAAGCCTTTTCCCTCATAGCAGGAAATATTCTTTAAATACAGAGCCGTGTATGTGGACAGCCAGTCTTTTGGCTAGGGGCCACATTTTCTACAAGGATGTCATGTAGAGTGGCCTTAACATAGGCGTGCGCAGCCTATTTTAATAGGGTGTGCACCACTGGAGGGGCGGACCGCCCATTGGGTGTGTCCATCGTCGCCTTTACATTATCAGTCCATTAGATGTAGGTATTTGTTGAAGCTGTGTCATTCACCTTACCTGTAAACAGCTATTTTAAACCTTTTCTCTACTGCAACTTTAATTTCTCACATTAATGGTTAAGTGAGAAAAAGGGAGAAAAGCGTGAATTGCAGTCAAGAGATTTCCATATCAAGGACATAAAATAAATTGACCTGAAATCATCAAAGCATTCTGCTGACTTACAGCAGAACCTGTCATTATTTACATTGACGTCTGAGTTTGTCAGAAGTTGTGTGAGAAAGCTCTGTATGAACTGTGTGTTACTGCATCGGATCCCGGTTTGGATTGTATTTTGTCCCCTTTTGTCCTGTACACGCATCCATGCTACCCATCCGTAATGCATTCTGCGCTATCCAGACTTAAGAGCAATGGACAGATCTAACGTTCTGCTGATGCTGCGTTCAGAATTCCAAGCACACATTCAGCAGGGATCTGATATCACATCCCCACTCTATCCAATAGTGAATGAAAGTGCTGGGAAAGCCACTCGTACATCTGGTGACTCCTACCTTCAGATCTTGGCTTGGTTCTAACTTAAAATAAGGATGAATGGCAAGTCTGGACGGGGAACGCCTATGCTGTACAATTTGCCTCCCTCCTCCCAGTATTTG
The DNA here is from genome assembly GCA_011038615.1 of Limnodynastes dumerilii. NCBI lineage: Eukaryota > Metazoa > Chordata > Amphibia > Anura > Limnodynastidae > Limnodynastes > Limnodynastes dumerilii. The sequence continues at coordinate 24,140 of WWET01003339.1, read as the reverse complement.
CACCACCTGACTAACTGCTGGAGATATGTAAGATGAAAAAAGTGAACGGATGTCTATATCTTGCGGAACTAGATGTGAGCATCATTCACACCACATGCACCATCGCATCCCCCAGGGCTCAGTTCTTGGTCCCCTTCAGTTCTCACTCTACATGTCCTCTATGGGTGACCTCATCAGCTCCTTTGGCTTTCACTACCACCTTTATGCTGACAACACTCAAATCTATCTCTCACCCCCTGACTTCTCCCCCAGAAAGTGTCAGATTGCCTCTCAGCCATCTCCTCATGGATGTCCAATAAGCTTAACATTGACAAAACTGAAATTGTAGTTTCCCCTCCTTCATGTATCCCCTCTTCCCCTACTATCTCTATTACTATTGACGACTCCACCATCTCCTTCTCCACCCAAGCCCTCTGCCTGGGCGTCATCCTGGACTCCTCTCTCTCCTTCATCCCCCACATCTGCACCCTCTCACTGTCCTGCCGCTTTCATCTCCGCAACATTGCTCGCATCAGACCCTTCTTGATAACTGATGCCACTATAACGCTCATTCACTCTCTTGTTATCTCCCGTCTGGACTACTGCAACATTCTCCTCTCTGGCCTCCCTCTCGTCCATCTCACACCCCTACAATCTCTACTAAATGCTGCAGCCAGACTCATCTTCCTCTCCCAATGCACTGCCTCCACCTCCCCTCTCTGTCAATCTCTACACTGGCTTCCTGTCCCTTTCAGAGTTCTCTTTAAGCTCCTCATCACAACTTACAAGACTCTCTCGTCCTCCTCTCCTCCCTTATCTCCATACACAATCCCTCCCGTCCACTCTGCTCCTCTGGTGACCGCCGCCTCAACTCCAACCTTATAACCACCTCTCACTCCCGCATCCAAGACTTCTCCCAGGCCACCCCTCTCCATTGGAACAACCTACCACAACCTATCAGGCAATCCAGCACACTCTAATCCTTCAAACTCTCCCTCAAAACCCATTTCTTCAGGCTAGCCTACCCTTCCTCCACCTAAGCTTACTTGTCCTCCCCATCTTTACCACTGTTCTCCTGTTTGTTCACCCTTTCTCACTTAGCATGTTAGCTTTTAAGCAGGGTCCTCCTTTCTCCTGTCATCATCCCTCTACCCTGTCATCATTTCTTCCCACCTTTTAATCTCTACTGTCTATCTCCTTATTCAGCTGCTCCTACACACTTACCCAGCATCTTTATTTTCCTCACATATTGTTTTGATATTTTTGTATTGTATTTAATTTTTGCTATATACCTGTATTGTATTCCTTCATATTTTTTACTGTTAATTATTGTATTGTATATGCAACTATTGTCTTTGCTATTGCCTCTGTACGGCGCTGCGGATACTGGGGCTGATTCAGAGATACGATTTCCACGGCACTTAGGAGCGTATATTTAGGATCTTTGAAAATTCGCAATACTGCGCATGCGTAGTAATAGTGCAACGCCATGTACGTAGCGGTTAGGAGCGTAAATTCGCTAAGAGCGTAAGTTTGAATCGATCGCAAGCACTTAAGATCTTAAGGATTTGCATGGAAATGGGCGGGGGGAGGCAGGGAAATGAGGGAAAGTGGGCGCGGGCTGACACTTTGGATCTTAAATATACGCTACTATGTCACTTAAGATCTCAACTGCCAGCGCAGAGTTAGGGTTAGTCAATGGTGGTCTAACTTTAAGATCCACCGCTGTTTGCAAGACTGTTTATGCAGTGGGCTGTAACCTGCTAAGATCTTAACCTTAGATGCGTATATTTGCGATCTTTTCGCAATCGCATCTCTGAATCAGTCCCACTGTGTGGCGCCTTATAAATAAACGTTAATAATAATAATAATAAAATGGAATGCGTTATCCAATGTTAGCAATTGCAAAAGGCCCCCTTTTCCTGAGTCCTGCTAATGACACTAAAAACAGCTTCCAACAGAGGGCCCAGGCTATGACTGCACGTGGGCTTGGCTTTTTATTACAAAGCACAGGATCAGCGTTCCAACTCTGCATTCTGATCCAGGCTTCTACACTTCCATTGTTTTCCACATGTTTAAAGAAATTAAGTATTCTGTTACTTCCAGCATCAGCAACCGATTAATAATCAACCAATTAATATTCTTTTATAATCAAATGGTTGCTTTAATCAAAACCATAAAGAAGAACATCTTAAGCCCTCATACTACTGATAAATAATTTGTATTTCTTAATAAGATATTCCTTATTTCACAGGTGTAGCAGAAAATGAGAAACCTTACATTTCTTCATGGGACAATGGGGTAGATCCAGAACTCTGTTTGCAATCCGTTTATTCGCGTAGCGTATTTACGCGTACGTACCTTCTATACACTCCTCTTGGCACACCCCTTGAATGTACGTATTATGTCCGAGATCCGCTTCCCAAACCCTACCTTAACTTTTGCCCATGTAACCGATGTCATCCGCTCATGTACAGATGAGCAACACGCATTTACGCAGCTAAGCACGCCCATATTGTACACTTTAAACGCCCATACTGTACACTTTAAATACAAACCCCGCCTACATAACGTATTTCAGACGTATTTTTGACTCATGTAAAATTGACATGCCCACACGTAAGAATTCACGTGACACATACGTGAATGGCCCATACGTTCACATTTACGCTACGTTACGGAGCGTATTTTCTATGGTGCGCATGCGCAGTACTTACCAAAACGCGATTTTACGTGTCCGCCATGCGTAAATTCGCTCACAAGCGTTGTTCTGGATCTGCCCCAATGTTGTGATCAATAGATTTTTTTTCACTATACATAGAAAGTGCACAATGTATATGTGAAGACATAAAAGCAATTACAATGCCAACATCGACAATGATGCAACCAACCATATGATCAATGCTCTTATTGTTAAGAGGGATTTAAAATCGAAAAATATTATAGGTCATATACAGACTTAGTAGTGTTAGGCAACTTACTCAAGTCGTCTGTGTAAATTCTGTGCCCATGGATACATAAGGCAGCCCTTGGCCACGGAGCTTAACCAAAGTCTGGACGTAAGAGGGGAGTGATATGGGAGTGCACTTACCCCTTAAATGCAGACTTACAGACTTCCGTGCATGTGGAACACATGTGAAGAGCTTGACACGGCTTTGTGTTGACAGGCGTGCCATGTCGGCAGCTATATTTTCAATATACTACTACTACTATATTTTCAAATGTACTGGCAAAAGCTCCAAATATATATATTAGATCCACAGAAGTTTTGCAGGTTAAATATTCTGCCTTTATTTTTAATAATGAGATTTTTGTTTCGCACAGAAGCTTTTATTTTTGTCCTGGGAAAGTCACGTGGCTTCCAACACTGGCTTTGATCAAGCAAGAAATTGCCAATAGCCTTTAATCTGAATCCTATACAGTTATACACTGATCTGAAAAAGTGAACTTGTGTGCATCCATTGTAAATAACAACTTCTCCGACTAAAGAGCTCTGTAAAATAGAAAACACGATGAAAGCATCACTTTCCAGGCCCAAGGCCATAGAACATTTTACAAAACCAATCACTGTAACATAATAATGTGTGAAATATCCTTTATGTTCCTTCAGCTACTGTGTAAACTCACGGTTATATTGCATCTATTAAGGGTAAAAACATTATGTAACAGGAACAATGATGTTTCAAATATAAGTATATTAAATGAAATGTAAAATGTTGTTAAGAATACCATCTATTAGGAGATGAAATCAATGCATTGCTCAGTATTTGTGGACTTCAAAATAATTACCAGAGTGAAAAACACATCCTACTTCATAATAACAAGATAGAGATATAGAATGATCACTACTGACAGCAATATGGGAAATATGTAATGCAATGCTTCAAATGTCTATCTTTTGTTTCCACACAGTCATAATGATAATCTCTTTGAATGACAGTGGTGCATAAAGGGTGGTGTTGGTGTGTGTTGTGTGTGTGCAGGGGTGTAGGAACCCGGGCGGGATTTTTGCTGGGGGGGGGGCAAAGACTGTGTTTTGCCCCCATGAACTTCTGCACCAAGGTGAATGAGGATGAATGAAGTGAAAATGGGGATAAAGCAATAATAGCTTTATTTGAACTCGTCAACTGTTGTCACTTCTGTTTACCAAAAATAAAGTTGTCTTCATGTTTGTTCTGTACATTTTCTTCTTGCAAACACTTTTTTCTTTCTTTCTTAGAATCCCCACTCATTTTACTATCACAATTTGCAGTGAGAATAAGCAGACCCAGGAGACCGGGAAGCGCTACTTCCCATTGACTGTTCTTATAAGTTGAATGACTATGCAACAGAGAGCGAATAACTGTGACCTGTGGACGGTTTAAAGTCTCATTCTCAGTCTCAGTCTCATTGTTGCCAGATCGTATGGTAGACAATGATTGCCTAAGAAACAGAGATGCATCCACAAATCCACATTTTATACAGTTGCTAGATTCAGATAGACCCATGGCAAACCTGCACCAAGGAGACAGATATCCCTTATGAAAAATGTTCATGAACATTTCCCTATAGGCCGATATAACTTGAGTAATTTCCTGTTGTCACTTCTGTTTACCAAAAATAAAGTTGTCTTCATGTTTGTTCTTTACATTTTCTTCTTGCAAAAGCTTTTTCTTTCTTTCTTAGAATCCCCACTCATTTTGCTATCACAATTTGCAGTAAGAATAAGCAGACTCAGGAGACCGGGAAGCGCTACTTCCCATTGACTGTTCTTATAAGTTGAATGACAATGCAACAGAGAACGTGAATAACTGTGGCTTGTGGACGGTTTAAAACGTTAGCAGCAGTCTCATTGTTGCCAGTTCATAGGGTAAACAGTGATTGCCTTAAGTGTCATAGCAGTAGATCCTTCATGCTACTTTCTGAACTTTTTTTAAATATAGATTGTTATAGACTACCAAATTCTTTAATATAGCCTTAGTATACAGATTGATTGATTGATTGGTTTATTAAACAAATGCTAAGTGTTCACTGTTTAAAAAAAAAAAATAAATAAACATGAGATTTAAGAATTTAAATTAATAGCATATCATTACGTAGATTGTGTATATGCAGTCTTAAAGACCGCATATACGCAATCTACGTAACAAAACGAAACGTAGATTACGTCAAATAGTTACTACGCATGCATAGTAGCTGTCCTCGCCATCTGACGGACGTATTTCCACCGAGGTACGTTGTTCTGGATCCGGCCCAGTATTAGAAATGAGAGGTGGTGTTTCCTAGAACAAGTCCCATACACTGTGTATTTAAAGCAGTGATAGATTTGTTCCCTAATAACAGCTGACAGGGTGTTCCAAAGAGATGTTGTGTGTATTTTTTTTCCTTAGAGACGCCTCTAACCAGTCCATTTTGAACACTGTAAGCAATTTCTGAACATATTTATGGTTGGAGGGGATACCTGAATCCAGACCTGCAAGATGCTTTTTCTTGCCACTGCTGATATTATCAGCGCCAATTTTTTAGTACCTTTGGTAAAGCGGAGGGTAGGATCTCGTATACCCAGGATTGCGCATTGTGGAGATAGAGCAGATAAGGATAATAAGATACAACAGCAGCCAAGTAATAGAATCAGGGATATTCTCCAATTCACTGATGTGGATATATTATTTATTATATTATTATTATTATGCAATCAAAATACAGAAAAAACACTGGGGTAAATCCAGAATTAAGCACGCTAGCCGCTGATGTAAAAACGCTGTTTTGTTTGTACTGCGCAGGCACACGGCAGATGTTACGCCACGTACGTACCAAGCTAGTATCATCAGCGTCAATACGTATGAAGGGACGTGCCAACCATACGACAGCCGTAATTACGCTTCGGAGGCGAGTGAGGCATTTAAATCATACAGTATGGGCGTACTTAGGCAGGAACGTATGTGTAGCCTGTACGTACGTCAGTACTTACGCAGCGTAGCGTTAAGGTAGGGTTTGGGAAGCGTAAATACACTATGTCTTGAAACGTAGCTCTGGATCTGGGCCACTATCACTAAAGCGCTAATGTAAATACAAGTGGAAGGTTGTTAAAGGAAGTCACAAACACTGTAGGTAATAAATACTGAAATTCAACATAAAAAATTTCATTTCCCACTCAAATATCCACTGGACTTACCTTAAATATTTGACTGGGAAATTCCATTTTCTATGAGTAATTTAATGCTTTCAACATTTCCTCAATGGTGAGCTCGGGGAAAACTTCCAGGCATGCAGACATACAGTACCTTGGTCATATGTAGAATGATCTAAGGGGGGTATAAGGTAATGGGTAATGGAATGATATTGCCTTTTTGCCCTTCAAGGGTTTTGCCAATATGGAATCTAATAGGTTAGACCAGTCTTGTGGCGAAATATAATCCACCACTGTGCTAACATAGTCTGTGATCTGATGTATAAAAAATGTCTGTGTTATTGGAAGGTCATGTTGTTCCGTCATGTTGTTCCATCATGTCTTCACAAATGCCCTGATAGTAGACCATGGCAAACCTGCACCAAGGAGACAGATATCCCTTATGAAAAATGTTCATGAACATTTCCCTATAGGCCGATATAACTTGAGTAATTTCATTCCGAAATGGATGTAACTCTCTGTGCTCCCCTAAGATACAACAGCAGCCAAGTAATAGAACCAGGGATATTCTCAAATTCACTGATGTGGATATATTATTTATTATATTATTATTATTATGCAATCAAAATACAGAAAAAACACTGGGGTAAATCCAGAATTAAGCACGCTAGCCGCTGATGTAAAAACGCTGTTTTGTTTGTACTGCGCAGGCACACGGCAGATGTTACGCCACGTACATACCAAGCTAGTATCATCAGCGTCACTACGTACGAAGGGGAGTGCCAACCATACGACACCCGTAATTATGCTTCGGAGGCATTTAAATTATACAGTATGGGCGGGCTTAGGGAGGAACGTACGTGTAGCCTGTACGTAAGTCAGTACTTATGCAGCGTAGCGTTAAGGTAGGGTTTGGGAAGCGTAAAACAGCCAAAATACGTACAAGCAAGGGGAGTGCCTAGAGGAGTGTGTAGTAAATACACTACGTCTTGAAACATAGCTCTGGATCTAGGCCACTATCACTAAAGCGCTAATGTAAATACAAGTGGAAGTTTCTTAAAGGAAGTCACAAACTCTGTAGGTAATAAATATTGAGTTTCAACATAAAAAATGTAATTTCCCACTCAAATATCCACTGGACTTACCTTATATATTTGACTGGGAAATTCCATTTTCTATGAGTAATTTAATGCTGTCAACATTAATAATATAATCCACCACTGTGCTAACATAGTCTTTGATCTGATGTATAAAAAATGTCTGTGTTATTGGAAGGTCATGTTGTTCCATCATTTCTAAAACTCGGAGGGGTCTACACCTCTATGTATTCACAAATGCCCTGATATTAGAGATACCTTTAACCGCCCATCCCTCAAATGGATATGCTGCAGGCTCTGCTTGGAATGCTGGGTTTTCAAGTATGACAAGGAACAGGGATAGGTCAGGAAGAAGCTTGTGTCTCTACAGAACACCCTCCCGGTTGTCCATGTTGACATTAGGAAAGTAATTCTCCAATATGTCGGGAATAAAGCTTGATTTAAAAAAGCTGTAAAAAAGCTACTAAGTCCCTATCAGGTAGTAAAGACTGGTCCATAAAATAATTTGTATATGTGTTTGTCTGGTGAAGTCAATCCCTGATTACTCTAAGAATGCTAGCCTGATTGTAGAGCCATAGGTTAGGGACATTTATACCATTATTCTTAGTAGATTGTTGTAATTTAATTAAACTAACTCTACGGGGTTCGTTTGTCAAAATAAATTTATGAAAGGCAGAGGTTAATATATTCTCGCCTCTTTTGGTGAGTATAATAGGTAGAATCTGTTAATGGTATAGTAGTCTGGGGAAGTTAATGTTTTTTAATAAATTAGCCCTACCCAGGTAGGATAAAGGTAGTTTGTCCCAGCTCTTCATCTCTAATAATACACTTTTGATCAATTTATGCATATTTAGTGAATATAAGTTGTGAATATTTTTGGGAATCACCACTCCAAAATATGTGATCAAGATGTTGCCCATGACAACTGGTTAGGATCTTGCCATCTAGGCTGAGTAGAGTTGCCTATAGCCATGACCACAGATTTTTTTCTATTTCATGGTAAAACAAGATATTTTGCCAAACTGATCGATCTTATCCAGATTAGGAGTAAGAGAATCCTGGGGATATGCTATATATAACAATAAATCGCAAATGCTGTGATTTTGGTTGTGTACCTTCCAATAGGTATACCCTGGAAACTCTTTATAGATTGGAGAATCCACAACAGAGGATCAATAGCAAGGTTAAATAGTAAGTGGAACAAAGGACACCCCTGCCTATTGTTCATAGTAATTGGATTGCTAGGTTCATCAGTGGTAATCAGCCAAGTAGAAGGGTTGTAGTACATAAATTTTATAAACTGAGAAAAAGTGCAACCCAACACCCTCATTTCAAAATCCCTATGCAGATGGACCCATGAAACCTTATCAAATGCTTCTCATCATCTAAGCTGAGCAAGGTTTCCAAAGAGGCAATAAATGTTCGTATGCAACTGACTAAGTGCCTACCATGAGTAAAGTCAAGCTGGTGAGAACTGAGAATATTGGGTAATATTGCTTGTAAACAGACTGCTATAATTTTTTGCTAGAAGTCCTGGTTTAGGAATGTTATTGGATGATAAGAAGATAACGGGATGAGATCCTTATTAGATTTCAGCAGAATAATGGTAAGGATGCATATTGGGGCAATCTGTGTGTAAAAGTTAGAGAAGGGTGGCCAGGAAAGATGTAAAGTTAGGTTGGTAGATTTTGTAAAATTCTGCTGTCAATCCATCTGGTCCAGGGCATTTATTTTATATGAAGGGTTTACCTCTTTTCCCTTTAATTGAAGCATTTAGTAAATTCTGCTGGTCATGGCATAATTTAGGTGGCCTCATCTAGCAGTTTGAAATGAAGGTGTTGATTATCAGGGGCGGCTTTATATAGATCTGCATAGAATTTTTCAAACTCTGTCAATATTGCAGAGGTGGATGTGAGACTTTCGGAGAGGCCCTTTTCCCTAAGTGCTAGGATATTATGTTTTTTGCGAAGGGGTTTTGTTAAATTTGCCAGTATCTTCCCTGCTTTGTTTCCCCACTGATAAAATTTGATTTTGGAGTATTGAAGCTTGGATTTTGCTTCGCACATGAGAAACTTCTCCAGCAATTGCTTTGCTGCGGAATATTTTGACAGCAAAGTCCCTGACGGGTTTGCGATGTATTCGTGTAGAGCCGTCTGCATTGTATGTAATAGACTGTTACATTTCATTACATAGTTCCTCCGCTTTTTGGCCAGAAAAGTTATCACATGGCCCCACATGACAGCTTTAGTGGCATTCCAAAAAAGGATGGACTGCTCCCAATGTTCAATGTTATCATCAGTATAATTCAACCAGTTGTAAATGAAATATTGAAGAAATTCCTCTGAGTTATATAGATATGAGGTAAATCTCCATGGGAGCTAATTTGGAGAAGGTAAAAGAGAAGGAATAGTGATAGATATCGGCGCATGATCCAAAATAAGTATATCTCCTACAGTCCTATTTTTAACTCTAATACAAAGCTGATGGGACAAAAGTAGATGATCTATTCTGTAGAACATGTTGTGTAAACATGAATGAAGGGCCGTATTCAGAGCTCCGGCCGCAATGCAATTGAAGTAGATTACGTTACAAAATTACTGCGCATGCGCAGTAGCACATTTCGCAAAACTCCGGCCTCAATTGCATTGCGGCCGGAGCTCTGAATACGGCCCGAAGTGTCTAATATTGATCAGCCGGGTTGTATAATCTCCATGGGTCCACAAGGGTGTGCAAAATAGATAAGGATGAAATAGCATTGTCAGTGGTCAGTGGTAAGTTTCTGGTAAATTGACTATTAGAATTATCCATTACTGGACTATATACTGTGTCTCTCCCAATAATTAGGTTGGGCATAGCTCTCTGCAGTAATATATTGGAAATGGAGATATAGAACTCTCAGTTTGGTAAATTAGGAGCATAGATATGGAGAATGGGGAATCTATCTGTTCCAACTTTAAAATCTAGCTGTATAAATCTTCCTTGAGGGTCATATGAAGGAATATTGCATGGTTTTATGGAGAAGAATTGCCACCCCTCTCTTATTAGTTAAGTAGGGAGCATTAATACATTCAGCTATCCAGGGGTTTCTAAAGGACATTTGATCAGACATTCACCAATGTGTTTCTTGGAGTAGGACTATGTCCGATTTTTAAGACTTTGGCCCGTATTCAGACCTCCGTCTTCTGTGCCCGTCCGTCCGTAACTAACCGAATGAAGTTACTGGGCATGCATAGTAATTATTGTACGCTATTTATGTAGCGTTTTTCTACGTAGATTGCGTACACGCAGTCTTTAAGACCTTCTATTCAGTGGCTAAATTGTGCATCTGCATCCACAATTATTAAATTCGGGTGCTTTTCTTGCCATGGCAGTTCAATGGAACACCAATATTAAGCAGCTGCAAAGATAGGACCTGATCCAGATCCCATACAGACCTCCATAAGTGCAGGGGTCTGTCAGTCCGCATGAGAGAAGGGTGTGATCTCTTCTCTCTCGTGCAGGTGTTGTATGACTTGGTGCTGCCTTAAGTCACACAAGTGGATCAACGGTCCATCTGAGCTCATAATTATCTAATCCCTCCCCAATTGTACAATTTAAATGCTTAATCCCGCCCACCATGACGGGCGGAGAGGAAGCACAGCCCCTTTACTCTTAATTTATGGAACTAAGTCCTGTAGTGTCTTCAAGGTGCATGCGCCCTCCCCTTAAAACACCCCACTTACGCACTTTGCTTGATCTGAGTAGGGTGATGTTCGCAGGTCCGTATCCAGTCCATAGAGAGCATGTATTCCTTAGTAATCGCCTCCAAATGGCTGTCACCACAGCATGGTGACAGGGCATGCGCTCACCACGCAGTAATGGCAGTGCTGCCTATTGCCTGCAGCAGTCGGGCTACTTCTTTGATGTAAGTAGACAGGGAGCCGGGATACAGGGAGCCACTTGCCTGTCACTATCCCCTCAGCAGTATTACAGCAGGGTAGGCTGAGAAACCCTCCTGACACTGGCAGATGGTATTTGATTTCTGAGACGTTGAGGAGAGCTCAGTAAAATGCAGCCATCTTAGACATGCCACCCACCGGAACTCTCCTAGAACAAGGCTAAGTAACAGTTTCAAAATAAAGCTGATCAGCTACTATATGATAAAGTATTCTGATTTTTGTGAATTTTTCATGACTTTTGTTTTTTTTACTATTTCTAATTTTGCAGCACTACAAATTTTTTTCATCTGGATATATGTTAATTAATACATAGTGCATCTTTCACCGAGCTGATACACAAATAGGGAGTTTGGAACAAGTATTACACTTTGAGAAAGGGCCTCATGCAGCTCCAAACGCGTAAGTGAGGTGAACTCTGATATCCATACCAGGCTGTACCCACTCCGAACACCAGGACCAGAAACGGTGCGTCTACTCTGTTCAGCAAGACTTCAGGAACCCGGGCCGAGGACCGCTGGATGAATTTTATATCAAAGACCTACGCTGACTGTGTTCCAGCACGAGGGAGGGGAAACTTGTTTTTTAGTGTTATATTGACTTTTTTAGAGTATTTGTATAGAAATAAATTGTTTAAACATATTGCACTAGATTCTCTTTTTTTTTGTTCCTTTCCAAGTGATCGCTGAAACACCACGTGGGATTGAACTTTAATTACTCTTATATACTAGCTGCCTGCCATCTGAGATTTATTGCGTATTATAGGAGAACTTTTACTATTTGTTTTATATATCCATGATTGACATTATCTTATGATTATTTTTTGCTAAGTTTGTTATATATAGTCACTATATTTTATGAGTACTTATTGCTTAATTTGTTTTAGATTATTATAGTATAGCGCAAAGGGGTTTGAGGTATTGTATTTATTTAAATATTACACTGATGTTATGAAAAAATATCCATATATAAGTTTTCTGTATACATTTTCTCTACAGTCTTTCCTCTCCTCTCCACATTTTCCACCAGACTGAGGCTCCCCAGTAACACTACAATAATTAATCAGAGATAAGCTGAACCCCGCACACCTTCTTTAACACTGGGAGGAGAAGAGAACTCTCTATGTATTACTAGAGAACTACTCACTTCAATAACGGACCTTTCAATCCCCACAATTCACTTCAACTATGAACTCTCCTAGACTTGCAGGAATGAGCACTTCATCCTTCTACTTGTTATTCATAACACTTGTGCACAATTTCTGTAAGTGTTACATTACGGCGAGTCCTGTAAGAGATTTTTTTTGGATTATTGAGATGCTGAATACATAAAGTGTCAGCGTTACAATATTCTATCTGACAGGTATTGAGTTTACATTTTAGTACCAGCAGATTAGCTGTCAGCATTCAGACAGGTGATAAATGCTACACCCTGTCAAACATCACCAAACCTTTACATTACTTTCATCTCTAACAGAACATGCCACAGGTTCATTAGCTATTGCACCTGCCCAACTTAATGCTGTGTACCCATTTAAACCAATGTTGTATAGCCATTCTAACAGCATACCCCAAATTTACACAAATCCTCATATAAGCATTTTCCCTTAGGATTTACAATAAGGACCAGTGGTCGGATTCACACATAAGAAAGACCTGTGGGTCTGTGGATCAGCAATTTCATACAATACTCTCTGCAGTGGAAGCTAACATACAGAATTAAGCTCTAAGGGCCTGATCCAGAGCTACGATGTAGCGCTGAGCGTACTAACGCTCAGCGTTACATCGCTGACTCCCCCTGGCACTCCCCCTGTGCGGGCGTATGGCCCCTTCCTTACGCCGGGTGAAGGCTACCCTAACTTCAGCCGGCGTAAGGAAGGGGCCATACGCTCGCACAGGAGCGTATGGCCGCTTAGCA
>WWET01003338.1:157451-170145 GCA_011038615.1 Limnodynastes dumerilii | reverse complement strand
CAGGAAAGGAGTAATTAAGAAATCACTGACAAACCTCTAGATCCTGAGCCAGAATGCTTAATTACTGGGCAGTCTCATAGGCAATGGTTTAAGTCTGCTGCAGGGTGTTACATTGGAGGCGTTTATGATTATGCAGTCTCAAACAAATATAATGAGTTAAGATTGCTCTCTTTTGGGGTACATGGGAGGATAACAACACATCTAAAGAATTAACCCAATCAGTATCTGTTAGCATATGGACTACTTCACTAGTAACATTTTGAGCTTGTAGGAGAGCTATACTATGTGAACCCAGTGTGCTGTATTTTTCCCTTGCTTAAAAGAATGATAAAGGTTTACCTTTGACACCAGGTGTGAAACCTTTGAGATACCTTCCCTTTTCCAATTCACAAAGGGCAGAGCAGCCATACCGTCCTGAAAATTAGGGTTACCTAGGAAGTGTAAATGAAGGGAAAAATAGGGGTTCAAGTGAAATTTATGCCTCAACTGAAACCATGTGTGCCTAACGGACATCAACAGCGGGTTCATTTGCGTCTGCATTGGAAGTTCAGCGTCATGGAGATGTAGACAGGCAACTAGATTAGCATTAGGGAGATACTATAGGTCATGATCCGTATTATTCTAAATATTTGTTTGTTGAATCTAATCCCGAAGATGGCGCAGTCGTGTTGCTTAATTATAACCTGAATAATAGTAACATGGGGCCTGATCCAGAACTACGACGATGCGCTGTGCTTACTAAAGCACAGCGTATCGGCATCCACTCTCCCCGACACCCCCCCTGTGCAGGCGTATTTCCCATTGCTTACGCCGGCTGAAGGCTACCCTAACTTCAGCCGGCGTAAGCAATGGGGAATACGCTCGCACACGAGCGTATTACCGCTAAGTCCTCCCTCCCTCATTATTATCCCTCCCTCGCCCACCTTCACTAACCTTAACATAGGGACGCTAAGGGGACGCCCCCTCCAGCATCCCTACGCTGTTCCTACGGACGCCCGATCGTTGATCGGGCATTGCCATAGCTACGCCGGGCAACATCTGCCCAGCGCATGCGCAGACCGGCTTTTCAGCGGATCTTACGCTTACGCCCGCCGTCCTAGCGACGACGGGCGTAGGTCTGGATCAGGCCCATTAAGTCCTCCCTGTCTTCGACCCTGCTGAAGCTTATATAAACCAATTCTGTTTTTTTACCCCAAAATAAATGAGCATGTGCCCGCTTGATGTCTTAATGGCTCAACATCAGGGGAAGTGCCTGAAGGGGATATAAGGCGAAAAGTTTGCAAATATTCGCACGGACGTAGCAAGGTAACACCCATGACACACGGACGGGGCACGGTGACTTACGATTGCCTCGACCCTCCGATACATTTAAATATGCCGTTCCGTGCGTATTTTGCTGCTCTACGTGCGTATCTAACTAACCAGCGCCCTCTTTTCGCCCTCAAATGGTCATTTAAATGCATTCCCCCACCCACTTACACGCATCTTTCTCCGGACGGATTATAAACACGCCCCTCCGTACATGCGATTCACAAGTTCGTGCATAATGGACTTAAATTCGTACGTAGATAGCGTAAATTTAGTTACTACGCATGCGCAGTTGAAATGTCCCTAAAAATACACGGAACTTCTCGCATATACGGTTCTCTGAATTCGGCCCTAAGAGTTCAGGGAAAAAAACACTTTGATTAAATTGACATGGCCTCCACACGTGAGACATAACTTCAACCAGCCTTTGATCACAGTTTCAATGTGTGAGATAGTCTTTGTGAAGTTTAAATAATATAAATTCTTAATATTTTTAGGTGAAATGCTCCCTACTGTAGGTATGGAATAGATTGTTTAGCCCACGTTAGTTCCGCTCCCAGCTCAGTCTAGTTGTTGTCTGTTGTGGGATCTAAATTTAATGCCAATGATTTATAAAAATTTACATGAAACCCTTACACTAAACAGTCTTGAGGTCCACCAACCTGTTCATAAGCAGCCTGAGAGACTCTATCAGGTTTCAGATATATAGAAGAATGTCATCAGCAAAATCTGAGATACAGTGCATCCGGAAAGTATTCACAGCGCTTCACTTTTTCCACATTTTTTTATGTTACAGCCTTATACCAAAATGAAATAAATTCATTTAAATTCTACACTCAATGGGCCTGATCCAGACCTACGATGTAGCGCTGAGCGTACTAACGCTCAGCGTTACATCGTGGGACTCCCCCTGCCCTATCGTATTTACATTCCCTTACGCCGGCTGAAGGCTAACCTAACTTCAGCCGGCGTAAGGGAGTGTAAATACGCTAGGACGGCGGCATTAGTATGATAACGCGGCCTTCCCAGCCTCATTACCCTCCCTCCCCCGCCTCCCTGCACTAACCTCAGTGTAGTATCGCTGGGGGACGCCCCCTCCAGCGTTACCACGCTGGTGCTACGGACACCCGATCCGCGATCTGGCTTTGCCGTAGTTACACCAGGCAACATCTGCCTGGCGCATGTGTAGATTAGCTTTTCAGACGATCTTACGCCTATGCCCGCCGTATTAACTACGACTGGCATAGCTCTGGATCAGCCCCAATGTTCCATAATGACAATGAAATTTTTTAGGGGAGATTTTTGAAAATTTATTAAAAATCAAAAAACCAAGAACTCACATGTACTTAAGTATTCACAGCCTTTGCTCAATACTTTGTTGATGCACCTTTTTGAAAATATTTGAATATGATGCCATAAGCTTTGCACACCTATCTTTGGGCAGTTTCGCCCATTTCTCTTTGCAGCACCTCTCAAGCTCCATCAGGTTGGATGGGAAGTGTCTTTGCACAGCCATTTTCAGATCTCTCCAGAGATGTTCAATCGGATTCAAGTCTGGGCTCTAGCTGGGTCACTCAAGGACATTCACAGAGTTGTCCTGATGCCACTCCTTTGATATCTTGGCTGTGTGATTAGGATCCTTTGCCTGCTGAAAGATGAACCGTTGCCCCTGTCTGAGGTCAAGAGCGCTCCGGAGCAGGATTTCATCAAGGATGTCACTGTTTATTGCTGCATTCATCTTTCCCTTTATCCTGACTAGTCTCTCAGTTCCTGCTGCTGAAAAACATACCCACAGTATGATGCTGCCACCACCATGCTTCACTGTAGGGATGGTATTGGCCTGGTGATGAGCGGTGCCTGGTTTCCTCCAAACATAACACCTGGAATTCACACCAAAGAGTTCAATCTTTGTCTCATCACACCAGAGAATTTTGTTTCTCATGGTCTGAAAGTCCTTTAGGTGCATTTTGGCAAACTCCAGGCGGGCTGCCATGTGCTTATTACTAAGGAGTGGCTTTCATCTGGCCAATCTACCATAACGGCCTGATTGTTGGA
The DNA here is from genome assembly GCA_011038615.1 of Limnodynastes dumerilii. Classification (NCBI taxonomy): domain Eukaryota; kingdom Metazoa; phylum Chordata; class Amphibia; order Anura; family Limnodynastidae; genus Limnodynastes; species Limnodynastes dumerilii. The sequence continues at coordinate 166,782 of WWET01003338.1, read as the reverse complement.
TTGCTGCAGAGATGGTTGTCCTTCTGGAAGGTTCTCCTCTCTCCACAGAGGAATGCTGTAGCTCTGACAGAGTGACCATCGGGTTCTTTCTCCCCTGATCGCTCAGTTTAGACGGCCGGCCAGCTCTAGGAAGAGTCCTGGTTGTTCTGAACTTCTTCCATTTACGGATTATGGAGGCCACTGTGCTCATCTGTGCTTTGAGACAATCCTGTCTTGGAGATCTACAGACAATTCCTTTGACTTCATGCTTGGTTTGTGCTCTGACATGCACTGTCAAGTGTGGGACCTTATATAGACAGGTGTATGCCTTTCCAAATCATGTCCAATCAACAGAATTTACCACAGGTGGACTCCAATTAACCTGTAGGAACATCTCAAGGATGATCAGTGGAAACAGGATGTATCTGAGCTCAATTTTTAGCTTCATGGCAGAGGCTGTGAATACTTATGTACATGAGATTTGTTATTTTTTGATTTTTAATAAATTAGCAAAAATCTCCCAAATTTTTTTTTTAACATTTGTCATTATGGGGTATTGTTTGTAGAATTTTCAGGAAAAAATGTATTTATTCCATTTTGGAATAATGCTGTAACAAAATGTGTAAAAAGTGAAGCGCTGTGAACACTTTCTGGATGCTCTGTATTAATTACCTTTCTGCCTATAGGAATACCATAAGCAGGTACAATTGTCTAAAGCATCGTGTTAAGGACCAGATTAAAAATAAGAAGAGACAATGGACATCCCTGACGTGTGCCACATTCCATTAAAACTTCCTGGCACCCAATGCCATTTATTAATAAAGTTGTGCTAGGGGAGGTATAGAACAATTTAATTACAGCTCTAAAGTCCGGGCCAAAGTCCCTATGCATAAGAACCTCCTGGAAGACCATGAAACAGAGTAAAACACCTTCTGGGCATCAAGACTCAACATTCCTAAGTGGCTGCCAACACGAACAGGAACTACGGCAGCTTTTGCAAAGCAAAATGACAAGTAGCAATTTTATGTGCCAAATCTTGCAGTTCAAATTTGAAAGCATCTTGGGGCAGTAGGACGAGGGCATTTGTGGATCCTTTCCAGGTTTTTGGAAAAATATTGTGTGTGCCCTATTATAGGATGGGTATGCAGTATGTTCACTATTTAATTTATGGAATAATTACAACAGCAGAGGGGTGATTTCGGATTCCAGCATTTTATAATACTCAGCTGTAAAGACATCAGGCCCATGGTATTTATGTAGGTGTAAATTATGTATAGTGGACGAGATCTCCTCTATGGTAATGTCGGCCTCTAAAACTTCAGTTTGAGCCGATGTTAAGGGAGGAAGTGACAACTCTGATAAAAGGCGTTCCAATGTCTCTGGATTGTCCTGAAGTCGGGAATATAATTTAGTATAATACTTTTGGAACACTGCAGTTATGTCAGCTGATTTAGTATTAGGTGTATTAGACTCCACATTCTTTACCTCAGTTACACAACCTTGCCTCCTATTGCCTGCATCGTTATTTGCCAATAATTTGCCTGGTTTATTTCCTCATCAGAAGTACCTGTTTTACATTAAGTCCATTTGCTGTTGGCTTGCGACGTGAGAAAGCCCTTCAGCAAACAATGTGCATCCCGATAGTCCCGAAGGTTGTCATCACTCGGGTCATTGATATATGTCTGATAATATTGACAAGCTGTTTTTTGGAGCTTTTATTTTGCCATGTAAAATATAGATTATATATAAAATATAGATTTGCATAAGTGCATTAGAACTTTTGTGCGCTTAATAGGCGTATTTACACCTCTTATATTCCAGGAGGCTATGCACATTAGATGCAGTCGAGGAGGCCTAGTAGGTTACACAGGTAAGGGGGGGATGGCATGGCTGACTCACCCACATTCAGCTAAGTTTGCTTCACCGAATCATTAGTAATTAGTCAGGTATATATTCACAGCGATGCATAGACCAAAAGGTTCTACTGTCTTGGGAGACTCTCGTCAGTCTGAGTATCAAATAGAAAACATGGAAATACTGTAAGAACATAGTATTAAAAACAGGTAAGTTAACAAGTTTTAAAATTTTCAAACTTTTTCTCACTCAACCTAACCCACAGGTTAGTTCCAGTAAAAATACTTGAAACCCCCTGGAACAATAACAGCATCAAAAACTTAAGCTTAACCATGTCTAAATTGACTTTGCTCCAACAAGGGAAGAATCATTGGTCAGTAGTGTAGAACCCTTACTCAAAGAACACAAATAAATTTCCATAGATAGAGTCCCTAAGTCGCAAATTAGAGAGAAAGTGCGCTATAACAGATCTAGATACATTCTGATATTCTCACTGTGAGGCGTGCCTAGTGAATAAGAGATACCCAGAGCTGTAGGCAGAGCCTGTGATAAAAAAGTAAAGAGCTCTGGCCCCTTAATGTGCTCTGTGATGACAATGAAGCGCAAATCTGTTTCTGGATTCCATGTCATAAATGTTATCATAAATGGTGTTAAATACAGCTCAGAGTCATTTTCCAAGGTCAAAATAGAATCATCATTATTGCTGACACACGTGAATAGGCTTCAAATCATTTATCAAAAATGGTTATCAACAGGGTCACCAGACTCCGAACATTGTGAGGGTATAATAGGTTGGGGGGAGAGTAGAAAAGGCAGATGATGGGTTAGGGCTAGTTTTAGAAGTAGTTGAACGTGTCTTCCACATGTTACCAGTGTCCAAGGGAGCAGAACTTTTAGTTGTATTGGCTTTGCTATAGTAACTTGTAATTTATTGAAAAGTGAGAGTTCTATACAAACAGCAGAAGTGAGATTACCAAAAAGCTAGTGGGGTAGTTATAATGAGTATCCCTCAATCAGAACAGAGAATAACTATTTGAAATACATTATCCTAATATGAAGGAATCAAACTGAGGAAAAAAGACTAGATCCTGACCCATGCACACTTTACATGCGTGTGGGGGTCAGTAAGTACGCGTGCATAGTGGGGTGTGCACTCCCCCTGCACTCCCCGCTGTCCAGATTCTTATCTTAAATATTACGACTAGGTCTGCGGCCTAATTGTAACGGGCCTTGCCCGCCCCCTAATTTAAATGTCTATCTCCGTCTCTATGGCAGAGATATGACTGGTGTAAATTAGGGGCCAGCACCTTTTGCATACTGCCAGGCGTACGTAACAAAGTTAGCAAACAATTTGGGTAATTCCCCTGTCGTACCGATGTCTGGATCTGCCCTAAAGATAGTATGTAATATAAATAAGAAAGCAGTTATACCAGTCCAGGTAAAGCACACAGCTTTGCAGCTTCTAAACAGGACGTCCGTCAGTAAGAATGTATTGTACATACTGTAAGATCTTCACCAGTAGAGCTGAAGGAATCCAGTGGCTGTGATAATGAGGAATAAGTGACTGTGTAGCAAGGGTGACTATAAAGAACTGGATATAAAGTCTCCTAGTAGGCTCTACACAAAGGCAAACAGTAATATGTGAGATGATAATGGCAGAGGTAATCTGTGTTCTACTAACTCTTTACTGCTGGCTGGTAAGAAGTGAAAGTGGCAGTGAGCAAAAAATCCAAGAAGTAATGCTAAGATACAAACTCATGTGTCCCAAGACAGAGCAGTGGACTATTTTGTACACACTTTAAAATCCTCCTCGGTAAAGCCCAAAAAAATCCAGTGACTGTATAAATGGGGAATAAGAGAGGGTATTGCAAGGATATTTGTAAGCCAAAACTGGGTATAAAGTCTCCTAAGAGGCTATCCTCACAGGCAAGCAGCAGTATGTGAGATGATATTGGCCGAGGTAAGCTGTGCTCTATTATTTCTATCCTGCTGATGGGTGAGAAGTATAGGTGGCAATGAACAAATAATCCCAGAACTGGTCTTAAGATACAAAGTCAGGTTTCAGTAAATGTCAAAATCACAGACAGAGCACTCCAAAGAAATAATTCACCTAGAAGATAATCAGCTTTGTTATTTTTAATAGCATTTTACCCCACACTGAATTCAGCTATAGGAGGCCTCCTGTGACTCCACTGTGGAAGAAATAGGGATCACACCTCCGTCCTATCCACTGAGTATATCCCCTTTTCCCTTATACAGGAACAGTGCACTCTGAGCTTATAAATCCACTTTGTGTATGTCACTGGATCCCTCTGATAATGTTGCACACTGTAATCACCTCCAGTAAGGGTTGCAGGCTGCAGGATGGCAAATGCCTGGAAATTTCTGTGGCAGATCCTCAGTAAGTGATCCTGTAGTAATAAGGTGGCAGTTGGTTTAATGGGCTGTAGAAATAGTAGGCAACCCAGCCTATGTTGGGATAATATAGCTGTCTTTACAAAAGGAAGCCTTGGAACCCAGGCTCCACGTGGCAAGGCTTAGATGCTCACCACTCAGCTTCTGGGTACTCACAGTTTCCAGCCATCGGCTCCAAAAATGTCCTGGATCCATCCCTGGTGGTCCCCTCCACCTATTGAAGTGTGGCACTCCAGTATTGCCCTGTGACGTAAGATTAGGGGGCTGGAGTGTCTGGCATGGCAGGCCCGACCGTTGGGTCTGTCTCTGGGGCTACAGTGTTGGTGTCCATGCTTGAAAATACTCCCACCGCTCAGCAGGTCTTGAATTCCTCTAGGCAGTGTGGCAAATAGGGGGGAAAGCAAATGCCCAGCTGAGAATGGCCAGCGATTCCCCTTGCTGCTGCAGAGACAGCATCCCCCATTGGAAGTTCAAATCTGAACATTATAAATGAGGATTGAGTTATGCAGTTACATTGACTTTTGTAGGCTTATATATGAGTAAATGAGGATTATCATCCATCATTCATACATTTTTACCATCATTTATAGCATGTGCTGATTGGGTTCATCTTCTACCAGAACTCATAAGTAGCCATTCTTATTAAGTTATTTGTTAAATTCATATGTAAAGTAGGAAAACCCTGACCCAGGCCCTGTAAAAGGTGTCATATCTAATTCTTCTATGGTTTTGAAGATTCTTGTATCTACTCTAAACATATATGGCGCTACAAAAACACCACAAGCTGTCCAGATTTTCTACTACAGTGAACTGGTCCTTACATGGTATCACTGTTGACAGTTACAGTCCAAGTGTAGACTGGACACCAGAAGAAAGAACGCGACCCTCAAACAACAGCACAGCCATCATCTGCTAGGAGCATTTTTTTTTAACCAAACATTAATTGTGCTGCTTCAAATTAACCATTTACTATTCCAGACTCCGGGTCCATGAGGTCACTTAATTCAGCATTGATTCAGAACATTTTATGTCTGTACTTCATTGTGTGTGTTTTAGTATAGGCCAACAGCGACTCCTTGTGACTATATCATAACCTGCAATATGAATGCTTTGATTAAAAATTCCACAGTAATAAAAAGTGTATTGCAGTTAGATAAAAATTAGCAACATCTAATTTAAAGCACAATCTATTTCTATGGACATGACGTAGAAGTTAATGGTTGTAGATCTCTTGATATAAGAATATACAAAAAGTTGTAACAGTATCACACTGTCGGATTTGGGCCACCAATAATGATGGTGTGTTTGTGTGTGTGTGTTTGTGTGTGTGTATGTATGTGTGTGCTTGCACATTTCTGTTATAGTCAACTGAGAGGATCAGGCATTGTACCTTTATTTAGTATATGCATTTCCCCAGAAGGGTTGTGGGGCCAGGGATTTCAATAATGTAAACATTAATTTAACTTTCTGCTTCCTTACCATCATTTGGACTTAAATAAACTGACATTAGTTTGTCAAATATGGTCTTTGTGGGTTCAAACCTATAAATTATTGCATTCAAATATTGTAGGAGTGGGGAGAACTTCAGACCTTTAGCATTGTAATGATTTTCATAAATACTTTTATTTGATTTTCTTTAATGCATGCAGAAGGATGGACAAGCTGACTATAGCCTAAGCAATGTAGTTTTTAGTACTGTAGAAAGAATTCATCAATTTAGCAATATGGTTTGAAAGCTTTAAAAATAGCCTGCAATGGATTTCTTTCTCTGTGAGTGTTTGGAGAGAGCAATAAATATTGATTTGTCCTACTAAACTACATTCATTGAGAGTTGATGTGAAGCAACAACTGTATCATAAAGTGCACTAGTGTGTAGTAGAGTAGTTTTTAATTAACATAAAACTCAGTTTGGCCAGAACAAGTCATAAAAAAGAAAAATCCCTACACAACTGCACAAACCAAAATAATCCGATTTTTAAATATACAAATGTGACTTGGAAATTTTTTAAGATGTTTGGTTTTGTTAAAAATCTTAACTATCAACAGTAATAGCAAGTATCTGCAATTACCCCTCCTTCGCCAACTCGTATATGTAATACTAAATGATGAATATGTTTAATTCAATTCATACTCCTTACATTATTGCTTTTTGTAATTAAGATTTTATGTCATTGACTTATCATTCAAATTTAATGTATATATTTTTATATTTTTATGTTGTTATTTTTACTTGTTTAATTTTGTTATTTAGATTTTTATAACTCACTAATGTAGGACCTGTTTCATATTAGTCCACAAGGGGACCTCAATACCTCTGCATGTCAGAGGGGAGTGACAGGGGTGTTTACTCCCCTTTTCTGTGCGTAATAGTAGACCCCGCACATACTGAAAGCATATCGGGGTCTAAACACGGTCTTTTGTTGTTGTTCTCGGTTATAAGAAATCTTGTACAACTCTTATCTGTTTATCATGTATCATGTACAACTCTTATCGTATCTGCTTAAAAATGCTGTGTTCAGGTCAAGCCTTGAATAAGATGATTTTTTAGAAAGCAGGCTATGTCTAGCTCAAATACAAACAAAGACAGCTCAGACACAAGAATAATTCCTGTGTAGATTGTCAGGAACAACTTTAACCTTGAATATATAATAATAGCTCCATGAATACAAAAAATTTTTAATTCCTACCAGAAACTTTTTACATTTGAAAAATATACATAATCAAATATTATCACACATAAACAAAGACAAATAAAGTTCCTCATGACTTTTTCATTTCCCTTAGTACCTTATGACTAGACATAGGATTATATGCACTATCAAAATGCCAAAATAAAACAAAGACAGCTCAGACACAAGAATAATTCCTGTGTAGATTGTCAGGAACAACTTTAACCTTGAATATATAATAATAGCTTCATGAATCCAAAAATTTAAAAATTCCTACCAGAAACTTTTTACATTTGAAAAATATACATAATAAAATATTATCACACATAAACAAAGACAAATAAAGTTCCTCATGACTTTTACATTTCCCTTAGTACCTCATGACATGCTTTTGTAACAGTCAGTTCGTTATGAGAGATGCAACATTTGTGAATCATTTGTCAACAACCAGATGGCAGTGTGTTCCAAGACACCGAAATGGATAGTTACATCTTTAATTAGATTTGATTAAATGTACCAATATAAAGCTAATATAATGTAGTCCATATTATTTTTCTTTTATTCATATTATTTTTCTTTTACTTTCTACTTGGTACATGGAAGTTGAGGTGGCTTAGTGATGCCTTTTAATCTCCGAAATCCACTGCCCATCTAGGCTTCAGCAGAATATGATCCATAGACACTAGGGACTGGATCCAGACTTAAGGAAAGGAGGCTAGGATTGGAATCATTGCATGCACGAGTTCTGTCCTGAGACCATTTCCAATGGCTGGGTGGTACAGGGTGGAAAACGCAAAGTGCTTCCGCTATGTAGATGGGGGGAAATATGTAAATAGTGCAGTGAGAGCATGCTAACTGCACTCCATACTATCCAGACTTCTGCATCATCAACATTTTGTTCCTGAAACAGAGTTGTAGGTCAGTGGATGCACAAATTCGCTGCCCACATGCAAGCACATGTGTATAGGCAGAGGCTGTGAGGTATACTTACAGCAGCCTATAGTAGTTTGCATGTTACAAAAGGCTTGTGTTGTATACGGTTCAGAGGCAAAACTAGCCGATTGTGGGCCCAGGTGCAAAAAATATGCTTTGGCCCTGATATCCCAAGTAACCCGGTAGGGAACTTTGCCAGTGCAGTTATAATAGCTGTGGGCCTTTGTATCAGCATGGGCCCCGGAGCTGTTGCATATGTTGCACCAATGGTAGTTCCGCCTCTGATCCGAGTGTTATGTGTGTTCAAAATGTTGACAGGTGAAATTGTTGACATAATAATTGATGTTATGAATTATGTTAGTATTACATATATTTTATATGTATATTATTATATTTCTTACGTTTTTTTTACAAGCCGCCTACATTACATTAAGTTTATAGTTATTACAAACAAATACTAACATGATTATTTTACTGTCAATATTTTGACTTGTCATTATTTTGACTGTCGACCTTTTGTATCAGACCCATTTATATTTGTATTTTTTTATTTAAAAAAAACTAAATGATGGTTCAGTGTAATGAAACTCATTTAAAGCTGTGAGTTAGTGTAAAATTATGGGAATCCGACCTGCTACTGTGCCTGCAGCAGCACTAATCTGACCCCTTTCTAATTTAAATAATGTGCACAGGTGCGGACACAAGTGGATGGGCAGTAGTGCGCCCATCTTTCTGTGCCAGCTCCTGTTCTGGGGATGTGCAGTGCGCCTGAAAAACAGAGAGAAGCACAAACTTCGGATCATCTCCTTTAAGTGTAGATAGTGCACGTTTTAAGTTCGGAAAACTGCATTGTAAGTCCATAGGAGCAAGGGGAGTGGCTTCCCTCACACACATGGAAGGCTGCATCCAATGGCAATTCAGCATTACAGCCATGCTGCTGATCTGATGCCTATGTTTTATCATGTTTACTAGAATGTGCCCTGCATTGTGGCATAGGCATTACATGTGAAAGTAGTCAGATATGATTATATTGTATTTCTATTTGAAGTCCTGAAGAGAATACATCACATTGTGCAGCTGATAGCTTTTTTAACTTTAGCTTTTTTGATTAGCTTACACAGAGGTGTCTGCCAGGATTGAGTGATTTATTTGGGATTACCCTTTACAGAATATTGCTGACAATCTGGTTTAAGTTACAGTACAAGGTTTGAGTATGCATTACTATAAATCCTAATAATGCCTAGACACATGAATAGTTACAGGCCGTATATTAAACAGAAGGAAATATCTGTCCTTGAAGCACTCTGGAAGTTAAATCTATAAGAGACTCAGACTAATTTAGTTTGACTTTTAAAGTTACTTAACAAATAAGGAAAGCTCCATGTAAGAGCAGGTGCTAAAACCATGAATAATCACTGTCGATAAAAACCATATGAAAAGTCATTAAAACATTAAGGGCTGGATCCAGACCTATATATATA